>JAWZYU010000161.1:0-230000 GCA_038380435.1 Ryuthela nishihirai | reverse complement strand
GTTTAATCACTTTACCACTGAACTCTCACTGTAAGGTTTAATTTCTCTACCATTGAACTATCACTGCATATATTTAATTACTTTACCACTGAACTATCACTGTAAGGTTTAATTTCTTTACCACTGAACTTTCACTGTAAGGTTTAATTACTTTACCACTGAACTATCACTGTTAAGTTTAATTACTTTATCACTGAACTATCACTGTAAGGTTTAATTACTTTACCACTGAACTATCACTGTAAGGTTTAATTACTTTACCACTGAACTATCACTGTAAATTTTAATTATTTTACTACTGAACAATCACTGTAAGATTTAATTACTTTACCACTGAACTATCACTGTAAGTTTTAATTACTTTACCACTCAATTATTATTCTAAGGTTTAATTACTTTACCTCTGAACTATCACTGTAATTATTAATTACTTTACCACTGAACTATCACTGTAAGGTTTAATTACTTTGCCACTGAATTATCACTGTAAAGTTTAATTTTTTACCACTGAACTATCAGTGTAAGTTTTAATTACTTTACAACTGAACTATCACTATAAGATTTAATTACTTTACCACTCAATTATTACTGTAAGGTTTAATTACTTTGCCACTGAACTCTCACTGTATGGTTTAATTACTTTACCACTGAATTATCACAGTACGGTTTTATTACTTTATCAATGAACTATCACTGTAAGCTTTAATTACTTTACCACTAAATTATAACTCTAAGGTTTAATTACTTTACCACTGAATATCACTGTATGGTATAATTACTTTACCATTGAACTGTCACTGTAAGGTTTAATTATTTTACCACTGAATTATCACTATATGGTTTAATTACTTTACCACTGAACTATCACTGTAAGGTTTAATTACTTTATCACTGAACTATCACTGTAAGGTTTAATTCCTTTACCACTGAACTATCACTGTAATTATTAATTTTTTTACCACTGAACTATCACTGTAAAGTTTAATTACTTTACCACTGAACTATCACTGTAAGGTTTAATTACTTTACCACTGAACTATCACTGTAATATTTAATTACTTTACCACTGAACTATCACTGTAAGGATTAATTACTTTACCACTGAACTATCACTGTAAGGTTTAATTACTTTACCACTGAACTATCACTGTAAGGTTTAATTACTTTACCACTGAACTATTACTGAAAGGTTTAATTACTTTACCACTGAATTATAACTCTAAGGTTTAATTACTTTACCACTGAATTACCACTCTATTGTTTAATTACTTTACCGCTGAACTATCACTGTAAGGTTTAATTACTTTACCACTCAATTATTACTGTAAAATTTAATTACTTTACCACTGAACTCTCACTGTAAAGTTTAATTACTTTACCACTGAACTATCACTGTAAGGTTTAATCACTTTACCACTGAACTATCACTGTAAGATTTAATTACTCTACCACTGAACTATCACTGTAATGTTTAATTAATTTACCACTGAACTATCACTGTAAGGTTTCATTTCCTTACCACTGAACTATCACTGTAAGGTTTAAATACTTTACCACTGAACTATTACTGTAAGGTTTAATTACTTTACCACTGAACTATTACTGTAAGGTTTAATTACTTTACCACTGAACTATCACTGTAAGGTTTAATTATTTTACCACTGAACTATCACTGTAAGGTTTAATTACATTACCCCTTAATTATTACTGTAAAGTTTAATTACTTTACCACTGAACTATCACTGTAAGGATTAATTACTTTACCACTGAAATATCACTGTAAGGTTTAATTACTTTACCACTAAATTATAACTCTAAGGATTAATTACTTTACCACTGAATATCACTGTATGGTATAATTACTTTACCACTGAAATGTCACTGTTAGGTTTAATTATTTTACCCCTGAATTATCACTGTAAGGTTTAATTACTTTACCACTGAACTATCACTGTAAGGTTTAATTACATTACCTCTCAATTATTACTGTAATGTTTAATTACTCTACCACTGAACTATCACTGTAAGGTTTAATTACTTTACCTCTGGAATATCACTGTAAGTTTTAATTACTTTATCACTTAATTATCACTGTAAGTTTTCATTCCTTTACCACTGACTATCACTGTAAGGTATAATTACTTTACCACTGAATTATCACTGTAAAGTTTAATTATTTTACCACTGAATTACCACTGTAAGCTTTAATTACTTTACCGTTGAACTATCACTGTAAGGTATAATTTCTTTACCACTGAACTATCACTGTAAGGTTTAATTACTTTACCATTGAATTATCACTGTAAGGTTTAATTACTTTACCACTGAATTATCACTGTAAATTTTAATTAATTTACCACTGAATTATCACTGTAAAGTTTAATTACTTTATCACTGAACTATCACTGTAAGGTTTAATTTCTTTACCACTGAACTATCACTGTAAGGTTTAATTACTTTACCACTGAATTATAACTCTAAGGTTTAATTACTTTACCACTGAATTATCACTGTATGTTTTAATTACTTTACCGCTGAACTATCACTGTAAGGTTTAATTAGTTTACCACTGAATTATCACTGTAAATTATAATTAATTTACCACTGAACTATCACTGTAAGGTTTAATTACTTTACCACTCAACTATCACTGTAACGTTTAATTACTTTACCACTCAATTATTACTGTAAGGTTTAATTACTTTCCCACTGAACTCTCACTGTAAAGTTTAATTACTTTACCACTGAACTATCACTGTAAGGTTTAATCACTTTACCACTGAACTCTCACTGTAAGGTTTAATTACTCTACCACTGAACTATCACTGCAATATTTAATTACTTTACCACTGAACTATCACTGTAAGGTTTAATTTCTTTACCACTGAACTATCACTGTAAGGTTTAATTAATTTACCACTGAACTATCACTGTTAAGTTTAATTACTTTATCACTGAACTATCACTGTAAGGTTTAATTACTTTACCACTGAACTATCACTGTAAGGTTTAATTACTTTACCACTGAACTGTCACCGTAAGGTTTAATTACTTTACCACTGAATTATCACTGTAAGGTTTAGTGACTTTACCACTGAACTATTACTGTAAGGTTTAATTACTTTACCACTGAATTATCACTGTAAGGTTTAATTACTTTACCACTGAATTATAACTCTAAGGTTTAATTACTTTTCCACTGAATTATCACTGTATGGTTTAATTACTTTACCACTGAAATATCACTGTAAGGTTTAATTACTTTACTACTGAACTATCACTGTAAGGTTTAATTACTTTACCACTGAACTATTACTGTAAGGTTTAATTACTTTACCACTGAATTATCACTGTAAGGTTTAATTACTTTACCACTCAACTATCACTGTAAAGTTTAATTACTTTACCACTCAATTATTACTGTAAATTTTAATTACTTTACCACTGAACTATCACTGTAATGTTTAATTACTTTACCACTCAACTATCACTGTAAGGTTTAATTGCTTTACCACTGAACTATCACTGTAAGGTTTAATTACTTTACCACTGAACTATCACTGTAAGGTTTAATTACTTTACAACTGAACTGTCACTGTAAGGTTTAATTGCTTTACCACTGAACTATCCCTCTAAGGTTTAATTACTTTACCACTGAACTATCACTGTAAGGTTTAATTACTTTACAACTGAACTGTCACTGTAAGGTTTAATTACTTTACCACTGAACTATCACTGTAAGGTTTAATTACTTTACTACTGAACTATCACTGTAAGATTTAATTACTTTACCACTCGATTATTACTGTAAGGTTTAATATCTTTACCACTGAACTATCACTGTAAGGTTTAATTACTTTACCACTGAACTATCACTGTAAGGTTTAATTACTTTACCACTGAATTTTCACTGTAAGGTTTAATTACTTTACCACTGAACTATTACTGTAAGGTTTAATTACTTTACCATTGAACTATCACTGTAAAGTTTAATTACTTTACCACTGAATTATCACTGTATGGTTTAATTACTTTTCCACTGAACTATCACTGTATGGTTTAATTACTTTACCACTGAACTATCACTGTAAGGTTTAATTACTTTACCACTCAACTATCACTGTAAAGTTTAATTACTTTACCACTCAATTATTACTGTAAATTTTAATTACTTTACCACTGAACTATCACTGTAATGTTTAATTACTTTAGCACTCAACTATCACTGTAAGGTTTAATTGCTTTACCACTGAACTATCACTGTAAGATTTAATTACTTTACCACTGAACTATCACTGTAAGGTTTAATTACTTTACAACTGAACTGTCACTGTAAGGTTTAATTGCTTTACCACTGAACTATCCCTCTAAGGTTTAATTACTTTACCACTGAACTATCACTGTAAGGTTTAATTACTTTACAACTGAACTGTCACTGTAAGGTTTAATTACTTTACCACTGAACTATCACTGTAAGGTTTAATTACTTTACTACTGAACTATCACTGTAAGATTTAATTACTTTACCACTCGATTATTACTGTAAGGTTTAATATCTTTACCACTGAACTATCACTGTAAGGTTTAATTACTTTACCACTGAACTATCACTGTAAGGTTTAATTACTTTACCACTGAATTATCACTGTAAGGTTTAATTACTTTACCACTGAACTATTACTGTAAGGTTTAATTACTTTACCATTGAACTATCACTGTAAAGTTTAATTACTTTACCACTGAATTATCACTGTAAGGTTTAATTACTTTTCCACTGAACTATCACTGTATGGTTTAATTACTTTACCACTGAACTATCACTGTAAGGTTTAATTACTTTACCACTGAACAATCACTGTAAGGTTTGATTAGTTTACCACTGAACTATCACTGTAAAGTTTAATTACTTCACCACTGAATTATCACTGTAAATTTTAATTACTTTACCACTGAACTCTCACTGTAACGTTTAATTACTTTACCACTGAACTATCACTGTAAGGTATAATTACTTTACCACTGAACTCTTACTGTAAGGTTTAATTATTTTGTCACTTAACTATCGCTGTAAGGTTTAATTACTTTACCACTGAACTCTTACTGTAAGGTTTAATTACTTTATCACTTAACTATCACTGTAAGGTTTAATTACTTTACCACTGAACTATCCGTGGTATGTCAATTCCAATCTAAATCGATTTAGCGCTAAAATATCAGCGAATGTCAAATTTAAGTCACTTTACCACCTAAATATCAGTGACAGGTCAACTATAAAAGATATCATTTTACCACTGGAATAATCGGTGAATATCAACTGTAAATCAAATCATTTTCGCACTAAAATATCATTGAAATATCAGCTATAAACCAATTCATTTTACCACTAAAATAAAAGCGAATGACAACTATAAACCAAATAATTTCATCATTCATATATCACTGAGATTTTAACTCTGAAACCAAATCACTTACCTATCAAATTTTTTATAATTCTCTTTACCTTGGTTGTTTTTGAAAGCGACGATGAAATTCTGATGGAAACGATTTTCACAAAAAATCACTTGCCACAAAATAGTATTTTCCATAGTCGGAGCGATAGTTGCTGTTGCAACCAAGCAGACAGTACATCTGATTCCAGTCGTAGTCACACAAAGATTACGTACACAAACTATCTACAATCACACCTGAGGGCGTTAAACACTCTATTAAATTACAATTCGCTTTGTACTCACCTCAAAAACATGTTATATATCGACTACAAAAGTTAAAAAATTCAAAACCCTGCCACAGCGATACATCGTGGCCAGCGAGAACAAGTGAGACGAAAGGCTCACGGCACCGCTCAGCATATTTTTCTCACGTCAAAGTCACGTGACATCTGGCCTTTTCCGTAGAGAGGGCTTGTATCATATCTCTTAAACCCATTGACCAATCGCAACCAATTGTTCACCAAATAAACTGTTAAACTGCTGAGAGTATCATAGGCTATAAAACGTTTCGCCCTGTTCTCCCCCCCCCCTAAAAATGAAATGTAAAAATCTTTGCACCGTTATACCTTATACTCAGAATAACAAGTTATATGTTAAATTAAAGCTTGCGAATAAACTTTGTTTGAGGGAGGTTTTAAAAGTATTTAAACCGTTTCAAATCTATGTAAAGAGAGCAGACAGAGTTGGGTTGATTTACCTCTGAGTGGCACTTATTTTTCACACCATGGGCTAAATGGCCAGGTCACATGGGCCCCGAAGGCTCAGAGATGGTTGGGGGAGGGGACCCACTGGATGAAATGAAAGCTGCAGACTTCCAGTCATCAGCTTTTGACACAATATATATTATAAATATATATGTTTTTGACACAGACACAATATATTTATTTATTGTAAATATATATATATTTTTCCCCGCCCTGCCCAAGGTCAGTAGGGACACCGATGGGCTTGGAAAGGCTGCCGACTGTCGGGTGGGACGTCAAGCCGTTGTTCTCTGTGCGGGAGAGCCATATCCTATGCACGTTAAAGAACACGCTGTATTGCCTTGACGGGAGGCTACAATCTATCTCCCAACAGCTGTTCCAGTGGGTCTCCTACGCCAACCTTCTCTGAGCCTTCGGGGGTTCATGTGACCTGGCCATTTAGTCCATGGTGTGCAAAAAAATTGCCCCTTAGAAGTAAAACAACCCAACCCAACTATATATATATTTGACACAATATATATATGTAGCTTGTGACACAAATTTTGTGTCACAGGTCATAAAATGTTTATTCACCATGATTTTATTTGACTCCAAGAAAGGCATATTTGTGTCAAAGATTGAACCACATTATCTTCCTAACTAGTTGACCGATTGCTTCGAGATGTACAAAATATTGAGAAACGAGGAATGCCAGAGACTATAGAAAATTTATCACCGCAATTTATTGCCATGAAAAATAGAGTAAATATGGAAATGATTATTGTATTCTGTCTTCCGAACACGAGAGCCAAACACTATGATTAATATGTGAAATGAAAGCTTCTGGCGATATGACGGAAATGGTCTGGATCACGTTTTGCTCGCTCTCTTCTTTCTCGCAGAGGGGAGAAAGTATCGTGAGATCGATTGTAATGAGTCACATTTCAAACGAAAAGATACCACCTTCCTCCCAACAGCTGTTCCAGTGGGTCCCCTCCCCCAACCTTCTCTGAGACTTCGGGGTCCATGTGACCTGGCAACATAGAAAGTAGTAGTGTAACCTAAGTAACATAGAAAATGTACCAATATTTTTCTCTTCTGAAGCAAAGGAACGATGGATATACAAATTGCCGTATTTTGAAGCACATAAAACTACTACATTTTCCAAAACAAAAAATCACCCTGAGTTCAATACTTTAAGTCGAGGCTCTCCCTTCGTGTAATGATTCCTCCTGAATAAATTATTGCCGGATAAAATTTTGAAATGACTGAAGTCTCTTACGTTTGCTTACACCTTCACTGTATGTTCTCTGCTGAGCTACGAACGTAATTAATATGTCAGTGCTGTCCAACATGTAGATGATAAAATATATCTGTAAAGCCTCGGGCCAAGGTTTTTAAAAGAGTTAGATGGTGGACAAAATTTAATTTTTGAAATATATATAAGATGATTCAAATATAAAGATGTGCTGCTTAATTTATTAAACCTTTAAGTTCTTTTAATTAATTATTAGAACAATTGAAATTTAAAATTTGAAAACGAAACTTACAGTTAATGAGAGCACTATGGACGATTAAATTCCACGAAAAGTTGTTGCACATTCACTTTGATTCTTGTCGTTGAAAGTCGAAGTAATTGTTCAAGAGTAGAAACATTCATACTGCTCCTGTCTTTTAACTTTATATTTTTCATGTCACAAAATACCCTCTCACATATATAATTATTTCCAAATATTCAAATAATTTTTAATCTTAAATGTCATGTTTGGGTATTCATCAGTGGAAAAAGGTTTAAATTACCCTCGGTCTAAAAGGTTCAGCACAGTTGAGTTAAATTAAAACCTTAATCACTATCCAAGCTGTTTTATTATTGTTCCAGTCGATCAAAATAGCATTTTTATCGGTGAATACAGGTTAGTAGCGATGTTATTCACTTCTTGTCGAAATATTTCAAGTAAGTCCTTTCCTGTTGCACGGATTACACAATGGTATTTAGATCATCATCATCATCATCATCATCATCATCATCATCATCATCATCATCATCATCATCATCATCATCATCATTAAGCAGCTATTGGCTACGGAGGTCCAACCAGACCGTGCAATTTAGTTCTCCAAGCAAGTCTATCCTGAGCTACATCTGCTGCATCCGGCCACTGTACACCAATTCTAACAAGGTCCTGTTTGACATTGTCTGCCCACCGCATCCTTGGTCTCCCCTTCTTTCTGAGGCCTTTAGACACACTGTTCATAACCCTATTCGCCAATCTATAATTATTCATACGGGCAACATGGCCAAACCAACGGAGTCTCTCTCTGCAAAATATGCTGCTAAAAGGAGGTTGCAAACTCCTTTGCCTAACCTCATCATTAGTTACAAAGTTGAACCACCTAATGCCCAAGATACTGTAAGCATCTGGAATCAAAAGCATCTAGTTTCCTGTTATCATGTTTACAAAATGTCAAAGTTTCACTACCATAACTAATCCTAGAAAGAACCAAACTCTTATACAGTCTAATTTTATTCTTCAGGTGCCTTTAGAGCACCGTGCTCTAAATACCATTGTGTGATCCGTACTCTAAATACCATTGTGTGATCCGTACTCTAAATACCATTGAGTGATCCATGCAACAGGAATGGACTTACTTCAAACATTTCGACAAGAAGTGAATAACATCCCTACTATCCTGTATTCACCGTTCAAAACGCTATTTTGATCTACTAGAACAATAATGAAACAGCTTGGATAATGATTAAGATTTTAAATCACCCTCGGTAACATTTTCTCAGAAATTGTAAATTTTAGAAGTTATAGATCGCCGAAGTTAGTGTCCCATTGGCATAACATTGGGTAGTCATGTTATGTCAATGTGACGCTAATTTCGAACAATTACACTGAATTCGATGATTACTCAGAGTATGACATTTCTAATGGCCGAGAACTTGTGAATAAATATTTTGTGTTTTGAAAGACGGCCATATGGTCAGATCGAATCAAAAAAAAACTTAAACGCAGTTCCTGTATAATTTTTTTTATTCTATTTTAGTGCTCTTTCAAGCATTTGTACAAAATGTATATTAATAATATCATTAACATTTTTCCCTACATTTTCAGTTATTAATATGACCATAGACCCCTAAATACAAAAAGAAAACTACAAGTGGGGAGAGTCACCCCCTTCCCCCCAAATACATACTCCCCATTCCAAAATATCTCTTATTATATTCCGAGATGTAGCCTCCATGACTGCGAGCTTTATCGCCATGGCTATCAACATTTTAACACGAAATAGAATACACACCATTTAACATAAAAAGAAAGGAGAGAATTAAAGGAAAATAATAACTAACACACTGCCACGCTGCTTTCCATTAAAAACCACACTGAATACTTTTGCACTGAAAAGATATAATCATCCTGGCACTTTTCGTAAAATAATTTTGATTCCGTTTCGAACAAATTTCCATCGAACAAGCTTCCGGATTTGTTCTACTGGGCATAGTGATGAAAAGGTCATTAACGTTTTGCCAGAAACTCTTCTCTTCCGGGTCATGACACATTTTGAGAATGCAAGTAAGAAGGCCAGTGAAGTATATTGGTTTTAATTCCAGTTATTACAGCACACTTCAAGGGGTCGATGGGAACAGTTATGTAAGTGTGCATCAGAGCAAGTGTTCGAAATGGACATCCTCAGCAACATTACATGCTTTACAGAGTCTTCTCATCGATTATCGAACACATTCGAAAAGTTCCGGAGTGTTCTGAGGTTTAACAAAAAGTTCTGCCATTTTAACTGACGCCTTAATAGTAGCTGATGGCAAACTTTAATTAATCGTAGATATCTCTATTTTAGAAAATCTATCTTTGATATAATAATGAGCATTGTGAAAGTGTCATGAAAACTAAATGTATCTATTCTCTCAATGATTTAGTGAAAATTGAATGGTAATTATTTATAATCGGATACTCAAATTTTCTTCCTACAAAAGTAGTGTGCAAGTAGTCTCATTTCCTTCATCATAATCTCAAAACCAAAGTACTATCCCCACCATCGCCATCAATAGAGATTAATTTTCAAAAACAAAACTGCTCGAAAACTTGCTTGAAACTATTAATTATTAGCTAGAAGCGAGTTTAATGCGATTGGATTATTTAGCCCACAGGGCTTTTTTGAAGCGTGAATTATCGCTGCATATTTTAAACTTCTGTGCCATTTTGTTGTAGTAATTAACCTTTGTTTGCATGGTGTTAGAATATTATCCACAAGGAAATAATTTTAGCGATTATTTTATTTCGGAAGAATATATTTGACAAATTTTTATAAACGTAAAGTAATGGCTCAAGTTGTGTAGATTTTCTGCTGGGCAATTTTGGCGATTTTCCGCAAACTGCAGTAACGGAATTATGATCGACATTTTAATCCCTCACTATAATGATCCCCCCCCCCCTCCTGATATATTTTTGGTGGAATTTTATAATGTGGGTAGTGACAAGACAACCCAGGCCACCCCCACAGATAGTGCTTTCCCCTATGACGTCATATTTCCGGCAACGCCCCTTTATGCGTCCCACTAACATAGCCCTTTATTAATATTCCTAACTGACCATGCCCACTTATTAAAACTCATAATTATAAATCAGTCTTTATTAATTGGAAAATTCCTTCACTAAAACACTTATTAAAAGTGCTCCCCCTTTATTAATTGGCGCCGCCCTTAACTGAAATGCTTATGAAAAGCCCCGCCCCCTCGCCATTTGGCTGCCATCTTCGATGGCCAACCTCTAATCTCATTTTCCATTAAAAAGCCCCCTTTATTAATATGCGCTCCCGTTAATTAAGATGCCTATCAGAAGTTCCGCCCCTCATTAAAATGCGCCCCATTTATTGAAACATTTATCAAAGGTTCTGCCCCTCTTACACCCATGGTGGCCATCTTGGATAGCTAACCTATAAACTCGTTTTTCATAAAAGAAAAAGTCCCCATTTTTTAATATACTCCCCCTTAATTAAAACACTTATCAAAAGTCCCACCCCCCTTGGATGGCCAACCCTTTAGGAAATTTTTCTAAGTCTCGCGACGGCCATCTTGGATGATGTCAGCGACAAACTCCATAGACAATCCTCGAAATTATTCTAAGTCCATCCCCACCGAAAGGGGACCACCTTGTCGTGGTGGGGGGACTAAGGTGCCTCTGAGAAGTTGGGTGCCGGCGCGTGGGTGTCCCTGGCGTGCCTAGCAGTTCCGATGGAGGACCCCTGTATATGGGGACTGCTGGCAGGTATATGTGTCCCCGGTCAAGCGGTTCATCATCTTGGCCCCAGAGAAGTTCGTTCGGCGTTGAGCCCTGGTGGAGGTGTGCCTGTATTCGAGGGCCCAGAAGTGGACTTTTCGTCTTGGCCACCTGAGAAGGCTAGGATCGGGGCATTGCTGGGGTGGCTGCGTGTCTGTGGCCCAAATGGAGAGGACGAAGTTGAGAGCTCTGCGATCGGGAGTGGGATTCTCGGTTGACAGGCTTATCGATAGAACAGCCGAACTCAAATGAGCCCCATTTATCAGAATGCGATCCATTAGAAAAGTCCCCTGCAAGTTCCTTTTGGCAATCCAGGTTTAGATGTTTACTTATGAATGACGTGGTGGAGAGCTTAAGATGCCTTAGCGAAGATGGGCAGCGGCACGTCAGTATCTTTGGCGTGCCTTGCGACACCGATGGAGGGTTTCATCGAGAGACTGCCAACTGGGACTGGTGTTCCCGGTCGAAAGGGCTCTGGCCATCCCTGAGAAGTCCTGGGTCGCCTGGTTGGCCCAATGGAGGAGGCTTTTATTTGAGGGCCTGCCGACTGGGTTCGGCTCCCCTGGTCAAGTGGGTTTATCATCTTGGCCCCAGAGAAGTTGGGTTGCCTTGGAAAGCCGATGGATGAGGCCCGCATTCCCATCCTGAGGTCTATGACTATTAGGGCTGGGGCGGGGCAAAGAGATTTATTTAGTGTCAATGAAATGGGAGGTTGTGGGGGTGGGTGGCTGGACTTTAAATATATATATATATAAAGAAATTTGTGATTTTATCTTTCTAGTTAGTTGTATATTATTGATTGTTCAGATGATATGGTGTTACAATAGCCTTATGGTTCCGAACCCAGTGCAGGCTCTTATTAGTGACGGCCATTATAAAATAATAATACTACCCCCTGCTTGCCACAGAGGTCTGAGAGGAGCCTGTCAGTTTATATGCCACAGAAGAAGGTCTGAGAGGATGGCAGGACCTCAGAAGAAAAAACACATACATCCATGCCTTACCCGGGGGTTCGAACCCAGGTTCCCTTAGATCAGTAGCCAAGCACGCTAACCACTCGGCCATGGGACGGCATTAGTGCTTTCCTATTGGCTGAGACACTTTTGCTAGGCTGATGGCCCTCTTTCACCTCCATATGAATAACATTGGCAATGTTAATCCTACGGAAGATTTCACCTCTGCTTTAACATGGTAATGTTAAGCCTATGGGGAAATTTTAAACAATGAGATTATGGTATGTAATTAGCTGAATGCTGATTGGTCAAATGTTAACTTTTTAGATATTCGTCGTAGACAGGTGATGTGACCACTCTTTTCGAAGGACTAGAAGAGACGAAGCGAGCGACGGAACCGGATTCCACTCACATTGAGCCGTTTCCCAGATATCTTGCCATTTATGTTATTTTCCATATTTTAAAAATTTCACAGTTGAACCTCGTCTTTTTTGTGGGAGTGATCCATAGTTTAATGACGGAGTATATCTTTAGTTTGAAGCATTGAATTCCTTAAATTGCCCACTTAGCATCAGAGATTCAGCATGAAATTATCGTCTTATATAACATTAATTTTCGGTTCCCAGGTGTAGAGGAGAGTGGTGTCCTTCCTGAATGTGGAATAACACAAACGAATTATTTGACATTACTTCCGAATCCATTGATTGTACCTTCCCTTAATGAACCTTTCGAGATCCACCAGTGAATAAGTCCCCTTTCATTTTTCTAGACAAACTGAGATGAAAATCGAAAGGAAGAGTACTATCTTTTGAGTATTAAGAAAGAATGCGAAAGTAGGGTATTGTGTCTTATCTCTGAGCAGTCCCTCTCCCTGACCCGGATGTGAAATAAGTTGCTTTTACCTTTACGAAATCGGTTTCTATCCAACTGTAATCAAATATTTGACTCCTGAAATTATTTACTTTAAGAACTGAAATCTGAAATGTTACGTAAAGTCCCTTGCACTTTGAAAATAGAAAGGACATATTTTTCCAAAACAGAAAAATTTAATAGATGGAAGAGAAAGTAAAAAACAAGAAAATATCTGTATAAGTAACAAGGACGAAAATGACAAAAAAAATTAAACAAACTGTAATGGTACCTTATTATACATACTCTACGCGTTTCTTTTCTTCGTCCCCCCACAGCAAAGGCTGAGACAAGTCTCTCGCAGGGCAGAATACGTCCTGCGAGAGAATAAAATCAAAATCTTGAAAAAGGGTTTATCTCCTTGTTTCTTACAGAGAATACACTCAGAGAAATATCGATTTTCCAGCAAAGGGTGCAAGCACTTTAAAACAAATTTTCTTTAAGCTTGGAAAGGTCGTCCGTAAGATGGGACGTAAAGACGTGGCCCAGCGTGTAGAGAGAGAGCCATATCCTGGGCACTTTAGAGAACATACTGGATGCCCTTGACGACAACCTACCATATGTCTCCTAACAGCTGTTCTAGTGGATCCCTCCCTCAACATCCTATGAGCCTTCGGGGTTCTGGTGACCTGGCCATTTAGCCCATGGTGTGAAAAAGAGTGCCGCTCAGAGGTAAATACCCAAAATATTCATCTCTTTCATTTGACTTTCGTAAACTTGTTTTAACTAATACAGTCAGTATAGCATTCGCATTCCACCAGGAGTTCCCAGTGGCAAGCCACAAAACCATCAAGACTGCTGTCCTCACGAGTGGCCTACGAGATGCCCATGTTCAGATAGCACTTCTCTGATCCGTCGATCCCGAAAAATTGGAAATTCCTTTTTCTGCAACTCCCAGATTCCGATGGAAGGTTCGCTACCTTTTCTACGGCACCTATAGAAAATATTAAAGGAAAACAAAAATCACCAATAACTAGAAACATGAGATTATTTAATCACTACTATATTACTGCTTTCAAGTGTACGAATGGTAACCCTTTATTGGAATTGTGTGGCTCTCATAAGAGCGGTTTGCGAAATGGTGTTATTCCATTTGCCGAACTTCTGATTAGTTGAATATTCTAGGCAGTCAGTCGCTTCTTGAAGTGCTCCATGTTTCAAGTAATTGCTGAGTTAGTGGAGGAGACGGATTTGAAATAACTGGGAGAAAAAACAATTCTTCGTGCTCCCACATCCACTGCTGTAAAACCTCTTCTCTCTCTGCAGCAGGAGGCAGTGTTTCAGCAATCTCTCTAGGCGACATTTCTGGTGGCTGAGAATCACCAATAGGTTCAATCGGCATAGCGGAGCAACGTCTGAGGCGCATGTTGACACCTCAGCGACAGGCTTGTTGACACCTCCGGCCAAGCTTTAAATCAGCCTTCTAAGATACAAGTCTTGATCTTTCAAGATCATTCCCTATTGGCCGATTAGGCTATGACTAATACTATTTAACTATCCGGAAGACACTTAGTTACGTAGACAGCTTTGATTGGTTGAAGAAGTAGACTCTACTAGTTGCCTCCAAAAGATTAACCTTTGGAGGCTTTGCCGGATTAAATATATGTGTGCTGTCTCTGGACTGCCCTTAGGGCTATAGGTTTTTAGCTTATTGCCTTTCGGTTTATTGCTCTGTTATCACGTGGGGGTGGGGGTAGCGAGAGGGGATCAGGAACGAAGAGAGGAAGGATGGATTTGGTGAAATAATATACCATCATTGCTTATTCCACAGAGAAACGCTACTTCTTTTACTTTTTCTTTCAGGATTCAGTGTTCTTATAGAGCTCTGCCAGAGATTTGAAAAAGTGTGACTATGTTCTATATTTAAAACTGAAATAGTTTCCACAAATCTACATGTTTTTTTTTTTGCTTCGTTTTTTTTTTTATCAAAAACAATTAAAAATTGTATAGAAGAAATCATCAACTGGAATTTTACTTTTCCGACATATAATTTTTGCACAAATTTATAAACTTTTACACCACGAAATATATCCATACTGTTAAAAAACTGGTATAATGCTAACATATGAAAAATCGAAGTTGCACACAATAGACTTTCCCAGTTTTATTGTTCACCTGTATGTTATTACATTGGTTTCCCTCTAACTGTTTCTCTTCCCATAGAGAAATTAAACTCTTTTTTTTTGCTCAGACAAACACTAACGAAATAACAGAGTACGCATATTCGTTATCTCCGCAAAATTCCCCGCCCTGCCCACGGTCAGTACGGCACACCGATGGGCTTGCAAAGGCCGCCGTCCGTCGGATGGGACGTTAAGCCTTGGCCCCGTGTACGGGAGAGAGCCATACACTGTGTACGTTAAAGTAGACGATGGATCGCCTTGACGGGAGGTTACCATCTGTCTCCCAACAGTTGTTTCATTGGGTCCCCTCCCCCAACCTTCTCTGAGCCTTCGGGGTCCGTGTGACCTGGCCATTTAGCCCATGGTGTGCAAAAAAGTGCCGCTCAGAGATAAAACAACCCAAAGTACGCATATTCTGAATTGTTAAAATTCGAATATCCATCCTTAAAAAATGGAGAACGAAATGGAAAATACGTTAGGTGTGTAAACCAGTTTCCCATATTCACCAGAAACAATATTGTGTTTTAATATGTATCTGTAGTTTGAAACATTGAATTCCTGAAATTATATATTTAGCATAAGAAATATTTGCTGGGGTTTCGTAGGATTTCTGAACCAATGTAGTTTTGTGTTTTATTCCTATAGACGCTGTTATGTAGTAATATCTTGGGTGTCCCATGTCCTGTGAGTTTTCAGTTTAAGTTGCTCGGATTCAATGGTTTTTTCACAGTTTAGGGCTTTGGAGATCATTTCTGCTTTTCATCTTGATTTTGGCTCCTTTCTCTTAAGGAGGGAACTTCGTTTTTTCTAGTGTTTGGAGTAGGGCTACGCTGGATGGTTTTGCAATGTCCACGTCGTTTTACTATTTGCTTTTCATCACTCAGTGCCTCTTCCAGTGGGTTTTTCCAATTCTTCATTGTGTGGGTTCTATGTCAGGGTTTTTCGGGGCTTTTCGAGAATTGGGGATTTATGGTGTATCGCTTTTCAGAGGAAAATCTGTTACATAGTTTCTTATATTTGCTTTATTTTTTTTAAGATTTCTATTCGGAGAAAAATCATCTAAAATGAGGAAGAAATGTCTTTACCACTTGTGAAAAGAGTAATTGAAAGCTGAGATACAGCTACGTACACTAAAGTGCATATAGTAATAGTGTAAGTTGAGGCCTAGTGAAAGTGAAGAGATATCGAAAATGAGCTTTCCTGAAGTTATTTCCACTTATGACGTAGATAAAATATTTGCGGAATCGATAATAAATAGGAAACGATTGAAGGAATCTAAAAGAAAGCAAGAGAAATGACTAAAATCACTTAAAATATTACCGTCCTTAATGTATCTATGAGAACAGACATATTGAAGGGAAACACGAATTGCCAGATCCGCGTTATAGGATAATGAGGAAATGAGATTAAAAAAAAAATCAAAACACTCCGTGGTCTAACGGTCATTATTAGTATAGGAGTGATTCTACCGTTTTCTTTTTTTTCACCCTACTTCCCATCCTGAGGTCCATGAGGCTTAGGGCTGGGGGCAAGGCAAAGAGATTTATTTAGTGTCAATGAAATGAGAGGTTGTGGGGGTGCGTGGCTGGACTTTAAATATATATATATAAAGAAAGTTGTGATTTTAACATGTGTATATTATTGATTGGTCAGATGATATGGTGTTACTATAGCTTTATGGTTTCGAACCCAGTGCAGGCTCTTATTAGTGACTGCCATTAGTGCTTTCCTATTGCCTGAGACTATTTTGCTAGGCTGATGGCCCTCTTTCTCCTCCATACGAATAACATTGGTAATGTTAATCCTACGGAACATTTCACCTCTGCTTTAACGTGGTAATGTTAAGCCTATGATGAAATTTTAACCAATGAGATTATGGTATGTAATTAGCTGAATGCTGATTGGTCAAATGTTAACTTTTTAGATATTCGTCGTAGACAGGTGATGTGACCACTCTTTTCGAAGGACTAGAAGAGACGAAGCGAGCGACGGAACCGGATTCCACGCACATTGAGCCGTTTCCCAGATATCTTGCCATTTATGTTATTTTCCATATTTTAAAAATTTCACAGTTGAACCTCGTCTTTTTTGTGGGAGTGATCCATAGTTTAATGACGGAGTATATCTTTAGTTTGAAGCATTGAATTCCTTAAATTGCCCACTTAGCATCAGAGATTCAGCATGAAATTATCGTCTTATATAACATTAATTTTCGGTTCCCAGGTGTAGAGGAGAGTGGTGTCCTTCCTGAATGTGGAATAACACAAACGAATTATTTGACATTACTTCCGAATCCATTGATTGTACCTTCCCTTAATGAACCTTTCGAGATCCACCAGTGAATAAGTCCCCTTTCATTTTTCTAGACAAACTGAGATGAAAATCGAAAGGAAGAGTACTATCTTTTGAGTATTAAGAAAGAATGCGAAAGTAGGGTATTGTGTCTTATCTCTGAGCAGTCCCTCTCCCTGACCCGGATGTGAAATAAGTTGCTTTTACCTTTACGAAATCGGTTTCTATCCAACTGTAATCAGAGATTTGACTCCTGAAATTATTTACTTTAAGAACTGAAATCTGAAATGTTACGTGAAGTATCTTGCACTTTGAACATCGAAAAGACATCTTTTTCCAAAAAAGAAAAATTTAATAGATGGAAGAGAAAGTAAAAAACAAGAAAATATCTGTATAAGTAACAAGGACGTAAACCCTTTTTGAAGATTTTGATTTAAGCTGATAAGTAGACTAAAAACTGAAAGTGTTTGAAAAGTCAAAGTTCATATCGAAAATGACAAAAAAAATTAAACAAACAGTAATGGTATCTTATTATACATACTCTACGCGTTTCTTTTCGTCGTCCCCCCACAGCAAAGGGTTTCATTCCTATAGACGCTGTTAGGTAGCAATATCTTGAGTGTGCCATGTCCTGTGAGATTTCAGATTCCGTTGCTCTGGCTCAGTGGTTTTTTCCCAGTTTAGGGCTTTGGAGATCACCGAGTAGAGGGGGGGGGGGAAGTGTTACTGTACCATACATCCTGTTTTGGAACTTCACATAAAAAATAATTCTTTACCTGTAGCTTCCTACCCTCTCGTTCCAGGAAATATTTGGTGTCTAGAGTAGTTCACATCACTTCTAATTTACTCCTAAAAACTACAGTTTTTAGGAGTAAATTAGTTGTAACGATTGCTATAAATTATTGTTTCTTGCCCCTGCGAAGCAACGCACTCGTCACGCGAACCGCCTCTTCAATATTTCACTCTCATTCAATATTCCACTGCGTACCACTTACTTCCTTAACTTAACTTCCTTAACTTAACTTCCTTAACTTCCTTCCTTTACTTTCAAACACGCACCATCGATATTCACGCCAACAACCCATCCAAATCACAAATCACATAAATATCACAACACCTTGAAAAATAACAAAAAGTTACCAACATATTACTACGTAATAAATTAAAAAACATCTCGAATTCTTTACAATACAATTTTAACTACGCTACTGTACACTATTCATCACACAAAATCATATTAACTCGAACATTTACACCAAATACACCTCAACACTAGAAATATCAAATACCCTATATATACACACAACATACCTACACGAAAAACTAGATAAAAAAAGTACAACATCATACTTAAAAAAAAACCAATCCTGCTATTCTTAAATAGTTTTTCTCCAAACCTCAATTAGAAATTTAAAAAACATAGCTCAAAAGAAAACTGGATAAATTACACAGATTGAATTATTTTTAAACCTCTTAACAGCAAAGGAAATTAAAATAAGAATCAACAATAAACTATATTTAAGTGAGCTACATAACTCAGAACTTAAGATAATTTCCGCTTCCTTTCTGCGAAACTGTCACTTTACATTATCAGATTTAAAAGTTATTCCAACATGGAAATTTTTTCTCACCAAATACCTAGATTTGATTAATAATTTCACCGTCTAATATAGAAAATAATTCACATCAGATCTACATATCATGAAATTCAAACCTTATAAGAAATCTCTCTCATATCAACTGCATTTTACACCTAAAATATGCTCATATTTTCAATAACACTACATATACGTTACTACTTTGACGAAACAATATCATGCACTTCCGGTTATTGAAATAAGCTTTATGCGATATAATTGTTGGAAATTCTCGTATTTCCGGCGATGCGAAGAACAATAAGAAGAGGTTGCGGAGTATAAAAAATAGATTTGATATTTTCAGACGTATACCTGATTTGAAATCCCTATATTGCGAAAACAGACTTATATAGCGAATGCTTAGTCACAGTGAGGTAATTATCAGATTTTATAATTCAAATAGGAAACGGGAATAAACGTGTGAAGATCGCGCAAGTGGGGGGGGGGGTTAAATTTTAATGAAGCAAAGAGTAGATATCACTTTTACCGAAGGCGGAAGTTTATTAAAAAAAAACCGTGAAGACGTATTTATGAAAAGGCAGTTGGTAAAGTCAACGATTTAGCATTCAAACTATGAGATATATTATAAAATGTTTTCAACAGGATTCTGAATAGAAAGTAGTTGATTATGAAATAATACAAACTCTGAAGAATGGATATTACACTATGATTTTTAAATTTATTTTTTATATTTAAGTTATTCATTGTCAATAATTTATTTTGAAATTTTGAGAGGTTTCATAATTAGTAGGTTAAATCCGGTCTTAGGGTATTAATTCAACGTTAAATGATACTGGGCGGTCCTTCTCGAGGTTTTCGGAAATGCAATTAAAATTCGAGTTTTGAATTTCGAAAAAAGCTGACAGTTGGGTTGTTTCACCTCTGAGCGGCACTTTATTACATACCATTGGTTAAATAGTTAGGGCATAAGGACCTAGAAGACCCATATACCGTTCGAGGAGGGGACCCAATGGAACAGCCATTGGGATATAGAAGGTAGCCTCCCGTCAAGGCCATCCAACGTGTTCTTTAAAGTTCGCAGGGTAAGGCTCACCACTTAATGTTCCATCCCAAGGACGGCGGTCTGTCTAAAACTAACAGCAAAAGCCAGTAGTTTACCAAGAACAGAAAGAAGTATTTCATTCAAAGTCCAACCGTTAGTTGGTGTTCCATAAGTTTCTAATACATGGTAAAAATACAATTCTTTTTCAAGATTTGGGAAAGTTAAAGAAACTTACTACTGGTAATTTATTAAACATTAATTTTTTTGAAATATTTTCCAGTTTGATAAAGTCTGATCTTTTAATTATTTTGTTAGATATGTTGCTCAGTTGGAAGTTTTTTTTAATTCGTTTTAAAATGCAATGATTTATAGGCAGGTGTTCCTATATTAAGTTTTTAAATTCTGCTTAGAAATAAATGTTTGAATGAAATAAATTTCATATAAAAGGAAAAACGTCAAATTTTTTTATGGCGACGTGAGTGAAAACGTATTGATTGGTTATCTCGAATTCAATTTTAAAGATTTTATTTGTGATTAAAAAGAAAAATGTTCATTAATTTATTGTAAAATAGTGGCATTTCTGGCAACCACGTCAGCACTGCGTTTTTCTCGTAATGGTCTATTAGTCATTACCGAAAATTACCTAAATGAGTGTTTCTCTATGGGAAGAGAAACAGTTAGAGGGAAACCAATGTAAGTAGTAGATGGGCCACTTTGGGGCCAAATGACCTTTTGACCTTGAAGGTCACGCAGCAGTCAGATGACCCCCAAAAGTCCCGTGATTTTGCCGTTCGTCCGCCATTTTGTATTCTGACGTCATATTCTCGAAAAGTCCCTCGAGTTTCCCGCCATTTTGTATACTGACGTCATATTCTCGAAAGGTCCCGTGATTTTGCCGTTCGTCCGCCATCTTGGATTCTTGCATAGTTGAGTCATCATCCCCTGGTTGACACAAACCCATCGTGAAGCAACCGTCCCAAATATTTTTATTGCAGCGCCATCTAGTGTTTCTAGTGTTTAACTATATTTATAAAAAAAAGTCTCCCACCGGTGGGTTCAATGAGTCATCCCGTTCATCAAAGTTTCTTTTTGTGAAAACGGAGGGTAACGATGATTCACAGGGACACGTTCCAACACGTCGACAGCCAACGTCTCGAATTACGTTGCCAGATATTGGATTGTTCGAAAACATACCCCTGGTGTCTAAAACACGTATTATATTTTAATCGTAATTTAAAAATATCGAAATTTTACCAGATAGCTCCATCTAGCGTCAGATCTCGACCAATGGAAGGCTATGACAGGATGACGTCACAGGTTTAAGGTATAAGTATTACCGCTTGACAGCTGATAAGACATTAGTTGTTCAGTATCGTAACCATGGCCTGTGTTAAGCGTTCCCTGACCGGTGGCGAACTTCCTGCGAAGCGACTTGCTCTTAGAGATGATGATCAGCATATGTTTCAGTTAGGCTCTGATTTGTTTGCGAATTATTTGTGAGTACAAGAACTATCCCAAAGTGCACATACGTCTGTTCAAGAGGTTTAGTGATAATTCGTTAAAACTGTATCCTACAAAAGACGGTGTGATGTTGTCTGAAGAACAGTGGCATGGACTGGTTTCTTATGTACCTACAATCGTCGAAGCATTCAAAGATATCGAATACGGCGAGTATGAACTAGACTCTACGGTTTGTTGCGTCGTGCTCAAGGGTAGACACGGGGTGCTCATTACAAAAACTATTCCCCGTGATGGTGCTCCAATGTCTTCATCGATTCGTCTCAGCGTCGAGCAGTGGGAGAGGGTAACAGATTCGTGTGACTCAATCACCTACAGTTTGATGGCCATGAAGTTTGAAAATGGTAAATTTTCGAATGCCGTGTGGAATGCAGAATTAGCTGCAAACCTTCCTCCAAGAAGCCTATCTAATGATCAGCCCCACGAGCAAGACAGCGGTGATTCAGTAAAGCTTATGGACTGTTTAAAGCAGACTTTGAATACAATCGTCAGAAAAGAACTTTTTACGATTCTACGTAAGAACTGTATCGGGTGCGAAGTGGATCATCCGAGTCAACTACGTCATTCGTGCCTTACCCTAACCGATGAATCAATTGTTGACTATTTCACAGAAGCAGTAAGAAACATTCATTTAACTGATATTGCTGAACGTTTTGTAGAAGAATCAGGTATTGAATTAAATCGACCAGCTAATATCTCATTTATGTCTGAATTGAACTTTCCAACGTTACTAAAAGAGCTGCACGACGAACTGGTACGTACATCTGAATACGTACTAACTAAATATTAATGTGACCTTAATGTTATTCTGTTGTAAAAATAAGTGTTAATATTTTATGTTAATAAATATGATTGTCTCTCTGATATTTATGTCATTGTGATTTCTTTCTTCGTGTAGTTAACATGAATTTTAAGGTTAGCATTGAAAGTGTTAATATCGTTTGCTGTAATGAACGTTCTCAAGTCTCTGTATCAAGACCCAGCACAGCCCGCAAGTTATGCTGGGGTGGATGCTTTATATCGTGCTGTAAAAGAAAGGGACGGGAAACTGAAGAAGGCAAAAATAGCTGAATGGTTGAGGGGGAAGGAAGCTTACACTATTCACAAACCCGTGAAACATCGGTTTCTCAAGAACAGAGTGATAGTGGGGTGTAAAGATGAACAATTTCAGGCAGATCTGGTAGATTTGTCATCTCTTAGTAAACATAATGACGACTACAAATATTTACTGACATGTATAGACGTGCTTTCGAAATACGCATGGGCAGTCCCTTTAAAACAGAAATCGAGGCAACTGATCACAAAAGCCTTTCAAAAAATATTTCACGAAAGAAAGCCTCAGAAATTACAAACAGATAAGGGGACAGAATTCACTAACCGAGTGTTTCAGAAGTATCTAAAAGCACAGGGGGTTGAATTTTTCACTACTCATAACGAAACCAAAGCTAGCATAGTAGAACGATTCAATCGTACGTTAAAAACAAAAATGTGGAAATATTTCGCAGATAAAAATACGAATCGCTACGTCGATGTGATAGACCAGCTATTGCATAGTTATAATCACACCTATCACCGTAGCATAAAAATGAAACCCGTTTTGGTATCACGTGAAAACGAGAGTCGCGTGTGGAAAACTCTGTATGACAATGTGTGGTCTCCGCAAAACCCCAATTATAAATTTCAGGTGGGGGATACCGTACGCATTGTGGAATCTAAACTACATTTTTCGAAAGGGTACGAGGCTAACTGGACAGAAGAAATCTTTGTCGTTGACAAACGACTACCCAGAACACCACCAGTCTACAGAATTAAGGATCTTATGGGAGACGTGATAAAAAGAACGTTTTACGAACAGGAATTACAAAAAATAAAGAAAAATCTTTATTATCCAGTGGAGAAAATAATTAAAAAGAGGCGTCGTAAAGGAAAAGTGGAATACTTCGTCAAATTCAAAGGATATCCAATCAAATTCAACACTTGGATACCTGCCCGTGATATGGCACCCCTATAAATAGAGAGGTATGAGAATCATTCGCCATAAATCATGTCCTTTTACGTGACGCTACCCAGCGACAGTTCGCTGAAATATTTTCCCGAAAATAAAACGTCTCATTATGTCACTAGACTCCCTAAACCCATAACATTAGAGGGTCAATGGGAAGTTGCCCTGGCAGAAATCATTTACCCTCATACTTGGTATAATGTTACTCCGTTTAATAATTTATTTGGATTTCACTTGGGAACAGGGGATATGTACGGTAGGCGGATACCTCCAGGAATGTATGAAACAGTCCCCGACCTGCTACGGGCTATGATTGTACCGTCGCTTAGCGGAAAAATCAACGTGACCTATCATAAAGTCACCAAAAGAGTGAAAGTAGAAATTGTCAACAATGCCAAATTGGAACTTTATACAGGCTTAGCCGAAATGTTAGGTTTTGAGGCAGGTACTATTGTTCAAACGATGGAAGCACCCTACGTGGCAGACATGCAAGCAGTTTACCCAGCGCTATTCGTTTACACTGATCTCGTAGAAACTCAGATAGTAGGGGACGTCTTGGCTCCTTTATTACGCATCGTGAAGGTGAACGGTAAAGACGGAGAAATCATCAGTGCGCAGTACGATCGACCTCACTATCTGCCGTTAATCAGAAACAATTTCCAAACTGTAGAAATCGTTATAAGGTCGAACACAGGTCATCTGATACCATTTGAACGAGGGAGAGTGTTGGTGAAACTTCATTTCCGACTGAAGCAGCTGTTTTAAAAAAATGCACGTGCCTTACAAGTGTTGCACTAAACATTATGAGGACTATTACACAGCCCAAGTAGGTAATAGTCTGTCGTATTATCAAGGACAGTCGTTACAGAGGGGATATGGTTTAGGAGGATTTTTTGGAGCTCTCTTTAAAGCGGCTGTGCCGTTATTAAAACAAGGAGCTAAAACTGTCGGTAAAGAAGCATTGCGAACAGGTATGAAGATAGCTGATAATGTTTTACGGGGTCAAAATCCCAAAAATGCTGCTAGACAGAGAATCAAGGAAGCTGGAAGGAAACTGGGGGAAAAAGCTTACATCAAAGCTAAAGAGATGATGGGGGCAGGCGTTAAAAGGAAACGGGGTCAGCCGAAACGTGTCATTTCTTCAAAGGCGAGAAGAGTGTTAGGACGTGACATATTCGATCCGTAATGGCTTTTATTCATCGTGATTCGCTGGAGTGCGCTAAATCAGAACTCGACTTATTTGCTTTACCTCCCACACAGACCCTCATTGAAGCGGGACAGTGGGTTGAATATCACCCCCTGGCTAACATCTACGATGGAGGACCCTTAGAATTTCATGTATCTGGAAGCGGCGAGGAATACATTGATCTTTCCCAGACTATGCTCTATGTGAAAGCCAAGATAGTGAAAGCTCCCAATCTACCTCTAAAGAAAGATGAACTCGTCGGTCCAGCAAACCTGTTTTTACATTCACTCTTTGCCCAAATTGACGTATCGCTCAACGACCGCCTCGTATCCAGTTCCAATAATACTTATCGTTACCGAGCTATGATTGAGACGCTGCTGAACCACGGTGAAGACAGTAAGAAGTCTCAGCTGACGTGTGAACTGTTTTACAAAGATTCAGCCGGATGTATGAGTGAGACAAACCCATCAGAAGCAGGAAAACCAAATAAGGGTTTGCAACAGAGATGTCAATTAACAGATCAGAGTGCTATCGTCGATATGATAGGTACGCCACACTGCGATATATTCTTTCAAAACCGCCTGCTTTTAAATCTAGTGGATATAAAAATCAAACTGATCCGCAGCAAAGACCCCTTTTGTCTACTGTCATCTTCTGCCACTCCAGATTACAAAGTCATGCTAGAACATGCATCGCTTTTCATACGCAAAGTAAAAGTCAGTCCAGGTGTGTCGCTAGGACATGCAAAAGCCTTAGAGAAAGGCTCAGCGAAATATCCCATAGACCGTGTTCTTTGTAAAACGTATTCTGTACCCCAAGGTAATATGTCAATGATACAAGACAATGTATTCCTGGGACAGATGCTTAATCGCATAGTCATTGGTTGCGTGGATAACGATGCTTTTAATGGTACTTATAGCAAAAATCCTTTCGAATTCAAACATTATCATCTGAACTTTATAGGCGTATACGTGGACGGCCACCCAGTTCCCTACAAAGCACTAGAACCCAACTTTAAAGAAGGAAATTGGATACGAGCTTATCATAGTTTATTTCTGGGGACGGAAAAAGCAGGCCAAGACCGAGGTATTCAAATAAGTCGCGACGAATATTCTCAAGGTTACACGTTGTATGCTTTCGATCTTTCCCCAGATCTCTGCGACGGAGGGCACATGAACTTATTACGGCAAGGAAATTTAAGACTAGAATTGAAATTCGCAGTACCGCTGCAACAAACTATTTCCATCGTTGTCTATGCAGAATTTCAGAACATCATAGAAATAAATAAATCGAGAAATATCTTATTTGATTTTTCGTCATGAATGCCCTCCAACTCAACAGAATCCTGAAGAGAGATCCTTACGTGAGAACGACATTTCTCGGTGTATTTCCAGCAGACGGTTTAAAGAGAAGATTGCCCTATTACCCAGCATCCCTCATTGTGAATGTAGATCCTCGGAATAAGCCTGGAAGTCATTGGATGGCTCTATATTTTCCCAATCCTTATACAGTAGAATTCTTTGATTCATTTGGAAATCCTCCTAATTATTTTAATGGACCTATTTTAAACTATGTATCGCGGTTCCAGACTATTGTATTTAATGATGTTATCCTGCAAAGTGACGAAACTGGTGTGTGTGGTCAATATTGTATATTTTTCTTAACCCACCGTTGTCGTGGAAAATCAATGTTTTCTATCATAACTTTGTTTAATGTAAATCGTCATTGGAACGATAGACAAGTTTATCGCTATGTAAAAAAAACATATCCTTTAAATGTACCTTTCTATATGCCAAAATAAAAAATTTTTAAGTGTAAAATAATTTGACAGACTCCTATTTTTTAATACACAAACATATATTTTATTCGGAAGAAAATCTTAAAAACTAGTTACAGTTCATCACATGGTGAGCCAAATCGGAGAAACATTCACAGATTTATAATATTTATTTTTGATGAGGGTTTTTGGAAAATTTATATCTTTTAACACATTATCAAACTCAGCATAACCGATGGGTTTTACACTTTTTTTATTCCGCAATAGGTTATCTATTAAATCCACAATATTCGAACCCTTCACAGTCCTATCTCTAATTTTTAACTCTCCATTAGGAGTCCAACTCACAACATTACTTTTATCTAAAATACTCATGATATGTGAAGCATTTTTTTGAAGTTTTTAGGAACAGTATCCGTTACTAATTTTAATACATCGTTCTCGACGTTCTGAAGTGAATCTAACTGTACAGTAAAATCTGGAACATGACTTATATCGTGAGTGACATTTATATATTTCTGCAATACTTGATTGTATAAGACGATTTTTTCAGAATCGGTTATTTTACGATTTAAAATATCTTTCATTTCGCGGTCCAATTGCGATAACTGTTCCTCAGACGGGGAATGACGCGATAACCTTTCTTCAGGCATCAACACAAGTTTTCTACTATATTCCATTTCTACTGAGTAAGGAAGCGATAACGGATAATGCAGCTGGCACTAATACGCTAAGGAATCCCCCTTTCTGTACTAATAATCTACGCTTCTTATAGAGGGGAACTGTCTTATCAGCCAGTTTTCTTATAGACCTCTTATGCGGCTGCAATTTTATCTTCTGATTCCTAGTTAACTTAACATTCCCTTTTAAACGTTTAAACAACATTCACATAGAGTTTTAATGACCCCGTTTGGCGTCTTTCTCAACATTTCCGTGCGCATGCGCGGTTTACAAATGCCAAACAGCCGTAGCTGTTCTAAATGAGCCTCTGTACACTTGGCCATTCTCTCTCTGAATGATTAATCTTAACTATGGATTAATCTTAAATAGCCTCCTTTAGATTAAATATTTTCCAAACAGCAAAAATTGGAATGTTACACAGTAAAATAACTGAGTCTTTACAAGTCCGTAGAAGAATGACGCTCTAACCACTTAGACAGCAATAAAACTTTTCGTGCAGCACAATGAGCAGTATCGTGATATCTGCACTCGTATTCATAACAACGGCCTAAATCGTTTATATTAGGGACCCCCATACATTCTAAATTATAACAATTTTTGTTGATATACCGCTCAAACATTTTACATTTGCTCAAACCTTTGGCATAAAACACGTCATAGGTTAAACTGAGTTGAGTCATAAGGGTATACATTTCAGTATAAGGCCTATTACCCTGATTCCAATACAAATGATGCAAATTTTCGGTCGTCCAGTCACATGTTATCCTATCTTTAAATAACAATTCATTCCAATTATAGGGAGGTTTAAAAAGAAAATTTTCCATCCATTGTACATCTGATACACAAAAACTAAATTCTTTTACAATAAATTTACCGTCCTGAAGCTGAAAACCTTCTGCATCTAATATAACTGACATATTGACTGGGGATCAGAAAAGAATGACGTCTTTATATATTTTACAATGGACTGGTAGTCTGATCTAACCAATGAAAAACTTTACCTTGGTTGATAGACATAATTTACTTCCCCGTGGAATATATTTGTTCTCAGACGCATATCCTCTGGAGTTTCCATGCGAAGATCCACAAATAAATAGTGATAAGGACGTCGGGTGGCATCAGCATAGACTTCCATGAAGAATTTGGTTTTACCGGGATACAGCTGCCTCGCAAGGTGATTAATCTGGCTGATATCTCTCCTGGAATTAAATAAACATAAATAATGAGCGTTGAGTGAAATATCGCGCATCTCTTTACCTTTATGAAAAATATTTTGCACTATGAAAATAACAGACAGATTTTTATGATGGCTACCCTTTGTAAAGAGATGGGTTAGCCTCTTATCACTACCACATTCACTCATTAAATCATCAATCACAAAAACAGTACTATCTCCTAAATAGTCATTATAGTTAGTAGGTAATCCTTCCACGAACGTCACTTCAGGCATCTCGTCGTATAGAGGTTGATACATGCCGTAAAACCACACAATTTTTTCAGGTTGGGGCTTCATGAGCTTACTGTGTAATAATTTAGAAACAAAACGTGATTTTCCACTGCCAGTAGGACCTGCAACAAGAGCAGTAAAAGGATGATGTAAATGAGGCAACTCCATCTTTCACACTGATACAGAAAAATAGAAATAGTTTAATAAATACCTTCTTAATAGCCGAAGGGGATGGTGTCCAGATCCGGAAGGATACAGCGCTTGTCGTACACAACTCTGTAATCCTTCTTCTCCTCCCGGTTAATCACCTTGCGGCGCTTGGCATCCCTGGTAATCTTTCTAGGATTGACGGTTGTGAGCACTTGTGGCGTATCCAGGTTCTTTACCAGCTGGGTCAAGCTGTCGAAATTCAGAATCAGGGAGTTTGTATAATTTAAGGTAAACCCCCTGATTTTGCAGCAGGTCTTTCCTTTAGCCGTCTTGTACGCATAATTTTTTGCTCCTCCACTGATAAAGCTGATGATGTGGTCTCCTTCATCTAATTCATTTGTGAATTCCCCTAGGTTATTACCAATAGGGGGATCGTTTGTACCATCACTAATGTATATGATGGAATCAGTGTCGTAGTAGCAGACAGCCTGACCCAACTTCTCCAGCTCTCTGTACAACCTCAGTCTGGCATGGGCTGTGGTAAAAGCAGCTATAAAAACATTTGTCTGGTCCCTCTGGCTGACGAATTCCTGCTTATACTTCCAACTAATGGCTGCTAACTCCTCAGTTGGAAGATACATGTCCTTAACCTGTATAAAAATAAAAAATAATTTTTTTTATCAAACACAAGAAACAAACTTTTTTTAAGAAAACTTTTCCTTAACAAAAATGAAATTTTTGTCAAACACTAAACACAAAAAACTTTTTTTTAAGAAACCTTTCCTTAACAAAAATAAATTTTTTTATCAAACACAAGAAAAAAAGTTTTTTTTAAATAAAAACTTTTTTAAGAAAACTTTTTCTTAACAAAAAATTAAATTTTTGTCAAACACTAAACACAAAAAACTTTTTTTAAGTAACCTTTTCCTTAACAAAAAATGAAATTTTTGTCAAACAAGAAAATTTTTTTTTTAAATAAAAACTTTTTTAAAGAAAACTTTTCCTTAACAAAAAATTAAATTTTTATCAAACTCTAAGTACAAGAAAAATACTTTTTTTCAATAAAACTTTTCTTACCTCTACTGTAGGATTTGTTAGCAACTTGTTGAAGGAAGCAAGGTCGGCGACGAAGGTTATCTGGTGCTTATTTTCCTTCATGCCAAAACGTCCCCAAAAACTGTTCAGGCACGTCTTGGCACATTGGCGTCGTCCTTTATTTATTTCAATGCAGCCAGGGTCCAGTTGCACTCCTTCTCGTCGAGAATAATTTTGGATGTAGGCGGATTTTTCTTCATCAGAATGGCAATCCACAGGCCAACCAGATGACTCCTGCTTCAACTTGAGGAATGTATTTATATAGCTTTTAAAGAGCTCAGTGGATTGCTCTTTAAAATGGTAAACTTCGTATAATTGCACGATAGTATACCCTACTGACACAGCTTTTTTCACTTCCCAGACACCCACGTACCCGTCAAGGCTCTTTCAGCATTTGTATGCTCACAAGGAGGAGCTTGGCGTGTTTCCACACAAGTACGGCACAAAGGGAAATTTATTTGTTGTTGGCTCTGTAAGGGAGGACTGGATGATAGAGGCCTCTTGGAGGAAGAATGCTGCACTTCACGATGCCGAAATATTGGGTGATGTCGCCAAAATCTGAAGTGATGATTTCTGGGTGACCCATGGGGTAAGGATCATACTTATTGACTGTAGGGTAAAGGGATGTGAAATCGATTTACTTTATCTTTTCACAACCCTTTACCGTATACTGTAGTTTGGAAGCATTCGTCCTGCCTCCAAAAAATGCATCTCTGGGGTTAAGTCTGGAGACTGCCTCGTGGGTACTCAAAAACTCCTGTAGTTTAGGATCTCTCTTTTTCATTTCCTGAAACTCGTGCTCCCAGATACTGATGTACTTGTACCCAGCCTGCTTCAACATTTCCTCCTGCTCTTGGGTTTTGCGAAAGAGTGCCCAAAATGGGGTCCCATTCACAGGGTTAATGGTATCCTCATCATAACATTTTTTGCAGCCGTGCCAAAAACAGCCTAAATACTGATAAATGCTATGACTCTCCTTGCAGTAGCCGTCCACAAACTTCCCTAGAATTTTTTGTTCCCCATCCTCGTTAAGGCCATGGCAGATTTTATCACCTGTCGTGTGGCTAACAAAATCTAGCCACTGAATACAGCCAAGACTTGAATTGATGTTTTTAACGTAGCCATGAATGGGGATGAGGGCTAAAGAATTATCAGGGATGTGCTTAGACCTGTAGGTAGCCATGCAAGCTGAGGCGATCGTTGTATACTGGAAGGGGTCCACCTCGTTGATGCTCAAAAATTCCTCCCGGAATTTCAAGCAGGAGCGTCGTAAGATATCCACATCTGATCTGCAAAGGAAGCAGGATTAGAAAAAACAATTAAACTTTTTCGTTACTATAAACATGTCTACAAATTTTTATTGCCACCCAATCAATAAAACACATTTTTTGACATAACGTAAAAAATTATTATTCATAAATATTTTCATAAAAAAATTTTTGATTTTATGAAATACCATTTTCTTATTAAGATTCACAAAACAGTTTTACATTTTCTAAAATAATTATTTTCTGAAACACAATCTGAAATTTTTTTTTTTGGAATTTTACTTTTCGTAAATTAATTTTCTGTAAAAAAAAAGTTCAAGCTTTTAAAAATTTTTCTAAAACACAATTTTGAAATTTTTTACAAATTTACATTTCGTAAATTAATTTTCTGTAGAAAAAAATGTTTAAGCTTTGAAAAAATTATATTCTGTAAAATATTTTTTCTAAAACAGCAGTTAAAACAGTTTTTACATTTTTGAACCAAATTAAAAAAACAATTTTTTATATATTTTTTACACTGAAAATTTTTTTCTAAAATACAATTTTAACATTTCGTGAAATAATAGAGTAAAAAAAATAAATGACTTACTTGCAATATTTGTACATTTCCTCCCGGAAATTGAATGGTTCCTTACGCCGCTCCCCATACCACTCTATGAACTTGGATCTCTCTTCAGTAGACATCGCCTCTGGCATATAATACTCCTCTGCTGGGAGAATACCAACGTAATCTTGATTTTCACTTTTGTTGAAGAGGTGAGGAAAGTAACCCTTCGTCAGCTCCTCCAAGCCAAAGATTTTAGGGAGCTTTGCCAGTCCCATGGCTATAAAATTGAAAGAATCTATGAGCCGAATTTTTAATGAGGCCACCTCTAGTTGCATGATTTTGGAGCCGTTCGGGATGATGACAGGCTTCACCCCCTGTTTTAACAAGTAGGCTAGAATAAACTGCCCATCATAGCCTTTCATATTGTGGGCTATGGCTGTATACCCTTTATGTTCTGGGGCAAACAGAAACTGGCAAAACTTTTGGCAGGCGTCGTAACCCTCAAAGACTCTTTCTGTGCCATCAACGTACTGGGAGAAGCAATAATTGACCTCGTGCTCGCCGTTCTCTTGGTCGCATTCGAAATCAAAGAAGATCAAATTATCGGAAGGCGCCTTCGGCTGTTTCCTGCCCAGATAACACCTGTGGGTATCTGCGAGCACGTATTGCTTGCAAGACACACATTTGAATTCGCCACAAACGTGGTCTTCAGGTCGTCTATCCTTTCTCTGCAGAACACGATGACAATTGCTGCACTGATACAGCTTCTGACAGAGAGAGGCTTGATGTCGACTGCTGCAGGCGATGTGCCCGTCAAAGCATGACTGCGAACGACACAGCCGATCGCAATCACGACAATGAATAGGCACACCGGGTAAACACGAAGAACAGAAACATATGGGACACCGATTCTCACATCGGTGGTCGTGCTGATTCTGGAATCCCACATCGCAGTCGGAGCAGTAATAATGCCTGTTCAGAAATCCAGGCATACTGGTTATTACATCATAGTGATCGTCGTGCAACCAGAGATAAATTTTCTTTTCTTTTTTGGGACCTTTATACACCACCTGTAATTAAAAAAGAAGAGTCTTTTAGCAGAAACAGTTTAACGTATGAATTATAGAAATGCATTATACACGAAATTAAAAAACTCGATGACATGAAAAGTACAATTAAAAAATAATAGAGCTTGAAACAATTTAACGTATGAATTATAGAAATGCATTATACACGAAATTAAAAACTCAATGACATGAAAAGTACAATTAAAAAATAATAGAGCTTTAAACAATTTAACGTATGAATTACAGAAATGCATTATACCCGAAATTAAAACAGCTCAATGACATGAAAAGTAGAATTAAAAAAATGATACTACAAATAATAGAGCTTTTAAAAGTTAGTTTTCGTAAAAACAGTACTTACTTTTCCAAAATGATCTGCCGACACCACGTGTATTTGCACGTCGAGATGTCTCTCGAAAGCCCCAATGTCCTCAAAAGTACAAGGCCCTTCTGGCACTTCTGCTGCCTCGTGAAGATCTTCAGCCAGGCGTCGTTGCAGGGGTCTTCTTCTGTTACGAATGGATTCATATTTAGGGTCATTGTTAACCTTCGCCATTGCCACAACTATGGCTCTAGCGCAGCAAAGGTTTTGACTATCGGCAGGAATGCTAACGACAGATTTCTTTTTCAAACGATCTACCGAGATGTTAGCTATGGATCGTCTCCCTCCACCACTGGGCCGTCGAACGATCAGGACATCAATCCTCAGTGTATCGTCAATTGGAAGTTGATCCTTACTTTGTAGGACTTTGACGATGGCCGCCAACACTCGTTCAACCGTCATGTCCTGGATGCGGATGAAACAAGTTGAAATCGGCCGATCCAACCAGTCGCTGAAAATACAAAAGCGGATTAGGTCGTTAGGACTACGTCCTTCTGTCGTCCTCCTGATCAGCTCCTCGACCATAGACCCCAGAGAAGTGATCATATCGTAGAGAATCTGGCCCCAATGTTGTGGATCGATGCGAGCTTCGTATACACGCGTCTCAGCATCGAACTTACGATTCTCCTTTCGAGATCTCTCGGTAAGGGTGTAGTCCAATACTTCTTCTTCTTCTGAACGTCCCCGTTTGCGACCCTACAATAAAAAAATAAAATTAAATCTTTCTATACTTAAGAAAACACGCAAAAAATATCAATTAAAATTATGAAAATACATATAGAAATATATATTAAAAGAAAAACATAATTTTTACGATATTAAAATTTACAGCATTACCTCTGCATGAATTGCAGTTGTCCGACTGGTAGACGCTTCAGAAGAAGATTGAGCAATCTGAAAGAAAAAAAAAGTCTATTCAATAATTTTTTCCTTACTAAATTCTTGAAGATGAAAAATTTACAAGTATGTATAAATAACATGTTATTTTCTATTAAATTCATACACTATTGATCAATCTTTACTTGTTAAATCATAAGATTTTTTAAAATACACACCTGCCCGCCACCGAAAACGAAGTTACTCGCTTCCACCTCCACCGTTTCTTCTAAAGTAAGAGGCCACGGGTTATTGGCGAATACTTGATCAGCATCGTCTGTGATCTAAAAGAATATATCAAAATAAATAAAATGTTCCTAGTAAAATGCAGTAATAAATTTGAGTAGAAATAAAAAAAAAAATACTTACGTCTAAAGACTCGTTAGGTTGCTCCGATACAGACCAAGGAGCTGCATCGACTTCGGGATCCACCTGAAAAAAAAAACAGAGAAATGGGGATTAAACACGCTGGGCTAACCAGGCATACATATACACTTTCTAATCAGTATACATATTCTAATAATATAGCCATATAAGAATAGTCAACTTACCATATCGGCATCCAAAGCGAAGGTCTTGAATTGCTTAGATTCCATCGTAAAATTGAATAAGAGAAAGAGAGCACTGAAAGTTAGACCATAAGTAGCGAGAAAAACTAGCAGGAATATGAGCTGTTGAATTCAGGCCACTGTATTTATAGTGGCATCCCTTATCAGATACACTCGACGATGAATCGATTAAAGATTGCAATAGTCGTACGACGTGTTGGAACATGGCCCTCTGAATCATCGCTGCTTCGGGTTTTCACCTTCGATAAACGAGATGAATCATCAACGTGGATAAACGCATAGACTCATGAATCAGAATTTTTTAAAATATGTATTTTAAACGTCTGTTTCGCAGGACTTTTCAGATTCCGTCAGTAAATCGCGGTCCACGGGGAAAATACTTATAAATTGATTTCTAAATGGATAAGGAATAATCGAATTTATTCCCCATGTGGTTTACAAGGTATAACGAATTTATTCGTAGACAAGGAATAAAAAAATAATTTCCGATGTGACATACAAAAAATAATCAAATTAATTCCCAATGTGATTAACAAAGAATAAAAATATATATGTTCCTAATATACCAGAAATAAAAATTTATTACCAAGTTAAATGTGGTTTACAAGGTATAACGAATTTATTCGTAGACAAGGAATAAAAAAAATAATTTCCAATGTGACATACAAAAAATAATCAAATTAATTCCCAATGTTCAATTCCGATTTATAAAGAAAAAAAATACTCTTATTTACAAGAAATACATTTATTCGTAGGTTAAAATGATCGATTTTGCACTGACAGCATCTACCTTTAAGCATCGCTTTCACATATTACCGCTGGCGTAATGGATAAAACGCGCTGGTAAGCGTGAGGTTGTGGGATCGAATCCACCGGTGGGAGACCTTTTTTTTTTTATAAATATAGTTAAACACTAGAAACACTAGATGGCGCTGCAATAAAAATATTTGGGACGGTTGCTTCACGATGGGTTTGTGTCAACCAGGGGATGATGACTCAACTATGCAAGAATCCAAGATGGCGGACGAACGGCAAAATCACGGGACCTTTCGAGAATATGACGTCAGTATACAAAATGGCGGGAAAATCGAGGGACTTTTCGAGAATATGACGTCAGTATACAAAATGGCGGGAAAATCGAGGGACTTTTCGAGAATATGACGTCAGAATACAAAATGGCGGACGAACGGCAAAATCACGGGACTTTTGGGGGTCATCTGACTGCTGCGTGACCTTCAAGGTCAAAAGGTCATTTGGCCCCAAAGTGGCCCATCTACTACTAATGTAATAACATACAGGTCAACAGTAAAACTGGGAAAGTCTATTGTGTTCAACTTCCATTTTTCATATGTAAGCACTATATCCGTTATTTAACAGTATAAATATATTTCCTGCTGGAAAAGATTATAAATTTTTGCAAAAAATATATGTCTGAAAAGTAAAATTCCAGTTGATGATTTCTTTTATGCAATTTTCAATTGTTTTTGATAAAAAAAAGAAACAAAAAGAATCATGTAAATTTGTGGAAAATATTTCAGTTTTAAATATAGAACATAGTCACACTTTTTCAAATCTCTGGCAGAGCTCTATAAGAACATTGAATCCTGAAAGAAAAATTAAAAGAACGTAGCATTTCTGTGTGGAATAAGCAATGATGGTATATTATTTCAACAAATCCATCCTTTCTCTCTTCGTTCCTCAGAACGTGCATCATAATAGATTGTCTGTCACTGAAGGGTCAACATGCGCCTCAGACGTTGCTCCGCTATGCCGATTGAACCTGTTGGTGATTCTAAGCCACCAGAAATGTCGCCTAGAGAGATTGCTGAAGCACTGCCTCCTGCTGCAGAGAGAGAAGATGTTTTAGAGCAGTGGATGAGGGAGCACGAAGAATTGTTTCTTCTCCCAGTTATTTCAAATCCGTCTCCTCCACTAACTCAGCAATTACTTGAAACATGGAGCACTTCAAGAAGCGACTGATTGCCTAGAGTATTCACCTAATCAGAAGATCGGCAAATGGAATAACTCCATTTCACAAACGGCTCTTATGAGAGCCACACAATTCCGATAAAGGGTTACCATTCGTACACTTGAAAGCAGTAATATAGTTGTGATTAAATAATCTCATATTTCTATTGTGAAGGGTGATTTTTGTTTTCCCTTAATATTTTCTGTAGGTGCCGTAGAATAGGTAGCGAACCTTCGATAGGAATCTGGGAGTTGAAGAAAAAGGAATTTCCAATTTTTAGGGATGGACGGATCAGACAAGTGCTGTCTGAACATGGGCATTTCGTAGGCCAGTCGTGAGGACAGCAGTCTTGATGGTTTTGTGGCTTGCCACTGCTAACTCCTGGTGGATTGCGAATGCAATACTGACTGTCCTAGATAAATCAAGTTTACGAAAGTCAAATGAAAGAGATGAATTTTATGGGTATTTACCTCTGAGCGGCACTCTTTTTCACACCATGGGCTAAGTGGCAAGGGTTGGGTTGGGTTGTTTTACCTCTGAGCGGCACTTTTTTGCACACCATGGGCTAAATGGCCAGGTCACATGGACCACGAAGGCTCAGAGAAGGTTGGGGGAGGGGACCCACTGGAAAAGCTGTTGAGAGACAGATGGTAGCCTCCCGTCAAGGCTATCCAGCGTGTTCTTCAACGTGCACAGGGTATGACCCTCTCCCATACACGAGGCCACGGCTTAATGTCCCATCCGACGGACAGCGGCCTTTCCAAGCCCAACTTGCAGAGATAAATCTCAACACTGACCCAGCTGGGACTCGAACCTGGGAACTACAGATTACGAGCCTGGCGCGCTACCGACTGAACCACCCCCGCCCCACTAAATGGCCAGGACACCAGAACCCCGAGGGCTCAGAGGATGTTGAGGGAGGGGATCCACTGGAACAGCTGTTAGGAAACAGATGGTAGGTTGTCGTCAAGGCCATCCGTTATGTTCTCTAAAGTGCACAGGGTATGGCTCTCTCTACACACTGGGCCACGTCTTAACGTCCCATCCTACGGACGGCGTCCTTTCCAAGTCTAAAGAAAATTTGTATTAAAGTGCTTGCACCCTTTGCTGGAAAATCGATATTTCTCTGAGTGTATTGTGTATAAGAAACAAGGATGTAAACGCTTTTTCAAGATTTTGATTGTCTGCCCTGTGAGAGACTTTTCTCAGCCTTTGCTGTGGGGGGACGAAAAAAAGAAACGTGTAGAGTATGTATAATAAGATACCATTACTGTTTATTTAATTTTTTTTGCCATTTTCGATATGAACTTTCACTTTTCAAATACTTTCAGTTTTTAGTCTACTTATCAGCTGAAATCAAAATCTTCAAAAAGGATTTACGTCCTTGTTACTTATACAGATATTTTCGTGTTTTTTACTTTCTCTTCCGTCTATTATATTTTTCCTTTTTTTGGAAAAACATGTCTTTTCGATTTTCAAAGTGCAAGAGACTTTACGTAACATTTCAGATTTCAGTTCTTAAAGTAAATAATTTCAGGAGTCAAATCTTTGATTACAGTTGGATAGAAACCGATTTCGTAAAGGTAATAGCAACTTATTTCACATCCGGGTCAGGGCGAGGGGCTGCTCAGAGATAAATACCCTACTTTCGCATTCTTTCTTAATACTCAAAAAATACTACTCTTTCTTTCAATTTTCATCTCAGTTTGTCTAGAAAAATGAAAGGGGACTTATTCACTGGTGGATATCGAAAGGTTAATTAAGGGAAAGTAAAATCAATGGATTCGGAAGTAATGTCAAATAATTCGTTTGTTTTATTCCACATTCAGGATGGACACCCCTCTTCTCTACACATTCGAACAGAAAATTAATGTTATATAAGACGATAATTTCATGCTGAATCTCTGATGCTAAGTGTGAAATTTAAGGAATTCAATGCTTCAAACTAGAGATATACTCCGTCATCAAACTACAGATCACTCCCACAAATAAACCAGGTTCAACTCTGAAATTTTTAAAATGTTTTAAATAACATAAATGGCAAGATATCTCGGAAACGGCTCAATGTGCGTGGAATCCGGTTCCGTCGCTCGCTTCGTCTCTTCTAGTCCTTTGAAAAGAGTGGTCACCTCACCTGTCTACGACGAATATCTAAATAGTTAACATTTGACCAATCAGCATTCAGCCAGATACATACCATAATCTCATTGGTTAAAATTTCCCCATAGGCTTAACATTGCCACGTTAAAGCAGAGGTGAAATCTTCCGTAGGATTAACGTACCAATGTTAGTGTTATGGAGGTGAAATAGGGCCATCAGCCTAGCAAAATTGTCTCAGCCAATAGGAAAGCACTAATGGCAGTCACTAATAAGATCCTGCACTGGGTTCGAAACCATAAGGCTATTGTAACACCATATCATCTGACGAATCAATAATATACACATGATAAAATCACAACTTTCTTTATATATATATATATTTAAATTCCAGCCACGCACCCCCACAACCTCCCATTTCATTGACACTAAATCAATCTCTTTGCCTTGCCCCCAGCCCTAAGCCTCATAGACCTCAGGATGGGAAGTAGGGTGAAAAAAAAGAAAAACGGTAGAATCACCCCTATTCTAATAATGACCGTTAGACCACGGACGGTTATGAGTCTTTTTTTTTTAATCTCATTTCCTCATTATCCTCTAACTCGGATCTGGCAATTCGTATTTCCCTTCAATATGTCTGCTCTGATAAATACTTTAAGGACGGTAATATTTTAAGTGATTTAAGTTTCTTTTAGATTCCTTCAATCGTTTCCTATTTATTAACGATTCCGCAAAGATTTTATCTACGTCATAAGTGGAAATAACTTCAGGAAAGCTCATTTTCGATATCTCTTCACTTTCACTATGCCTCAACTTACACTATTACTATATGCACTTTATTGTACGTAGCTGTGTCTCAGTTTCCAATTATTCTTTTCACATGTTGTTTGTGAAGCCATTCTTCCTCATTTTAGATGATTTTTCTCTATATTTAATAATTTTATATTAGCTCTACTAATTCTAATAATCACTTTTTTTTCCTTCTTTTGCAGTGACCTGTGCCGGATTCCACCATGTCTGTTCCAGTTGCAGCGACGAAGGGAGTAGAGGAAGAGCGTGCCAACGTCACCATAGCCACCCGATAAAGGATACGGATGGGCCGTCGCTGGTGGCTGCTTTCTCCTTTCAGTATTCTTCAAGTCCTTCAGTGCTTTGAAGGTGGCGATCTTCCTGGAGTTTCCTGAAACCACTCCGTCCCAGGCGGCCTGGATCCCGGGGCTGCTAGGGACCCTCTCGATGGTCTCACCGGTGACAGGGATCCTCATGTCTACCTTTGGATACAGGCCGCTCATGTGTCTGGGTGGATTGCTGTGCAGTGCTGGCCTTGCCCTCAGCTACCTGGCCACGTTCTGTTCCTTCCTCATAGTTATCGTTGGAGGCCTCATGGTGGTCGGTGCATCCTTCACTATCAGCCCCGCGGAAGCCAGAGAGCCAGCACCCAGATGCTGCACATAGGTGGTCGCCAAGAGGCTGTCCCTCCGTTTCCTCACGGATGGCCTGTTCCTCCTCACGAGCGCTTCCATCTTCGCAATGGGTATGGGCAAACCTCACTTCCTGCACTACATTCCCCAGCACGCCAAGTCGCTGGTGTCGAGATCAGCAGTGCGATGCTGTTGACCTGCGTATGACCTGGTCGTACGCCTCTCGTACGGTCTCCTCGGCAGCCGCTCTCCCCTGCTGAGGACCGCCAAATACGTCTCGGGTGCTGCCGTCATTTCACTGCCCTTCTCTGCAAATACTGGCAGCTTGTCGTTGCCGCAGGAGTGGGAACTGGTGTGTGGACCATCCTGATCCCCCTCCTGCTTAGCCCGAATCACGGAGTCGACAACATGAATGTCATTTTCACCCTGGTGAGGCTGTTCCAGGGAGTGGCCAACCTCATATACCCTCCAGTGGCTGGAGTGCTACGGTCCACCTGGGGCGACCGGGCACTCCTGCTGTTCATGGGATCGAAGATGGGCATCTCTGCTGCCTTTGGCATAGACCTTCACGTGGCTGCCGTCCTGCGCAACCACAGGCAGGCAGCCAATTCGCTGCGGGAGCACTACTACTTCCTCACCTACCTGTGAGCTCTGTAGCATTCCCGGGCTTGTAATGCCAAGAGAGGATAAGTTCTATATTTTGTCCTTCCCTTTCAGGAACAGGAAAACCTTTAAAATGAAAAAAAAAATTTAAGTATGTGAAAACCAAAAGAAAATATAAAAAATTTTAAAAAACAAAGAGACGATACTCCCTTGTTGTTGTAAATTCTATACTTCTATTTTTTGATATGTAGTAAGCTGTGTACATTTTGCTGCGAGACAAAGTCTACCAGAGAGACAGACAACTTTTAAACACGCCAGCGCAATGTGCTGCCAGTCCTAAGCCTGGATGAAGTGTGAAGGAAAGTTGTGGGTCACATGACTCTGAAAAATAATAATAATAAAAAAAATATAAATCACCGGTCCACGACATCCATCCCATATAACCCCTTCCCGTACTGGGGAGGGGTGGATGCACCAAGATAAATTTCACAGGGAAATTACACCAACCCGTATAACCCTTTCCTGTAAGAGGGTGAAGGCGATGGGTTCAGATTACGAACAAAAATAAAAAATTTAAAGGGGGGGTGAGAAGTAAACCATATAATTTCATCCTGTGGTGGTGGTGGATGTCACAATAGAGAAAAATAATTTGCATGGGCAACGACACCCAATAGAGTTATATAAATTATATATATATATACCCTTCCCCTGTGAGGGGTGGGGGTTGTGCTACACCCAACCAATATAACCCTTCCTCTGTGAGGGGTGGGGGTGGTGGTACACCCAAAATATTTTCCATGGGAGGGACACGCATCACATGTAACCCTGTCACCTGCAACAGGGGATAGGGACACAAACGCACACACAAAAATAAATCGCACGCACCTAAACCCAATCCATTTAACCCCTTCCCCTGCAAAGGGGTGGGGGAACACCATAACAAATTACACAAGGACAGCCTCCATTGTAAATTGCACGTTTCTATTTTTTGTTGTGATAAATAGCCAGTTTACCACAAAAATGGCCAGTTTTACCCTGTCCACGGGCATTGCTGCTGCCTTTGGCAGAGTCCTACCCATCTTTTCGCTCAAAACACAAACCTTCCCCTATGCATGGGGGGGGGGGGGTGAAATACGGAGGAAAAATTTCACAGTCGCCAACCAACCAAAAAAATTTGATGGGACACAGACACCCAATCGATGTAACCTTTCCACTGAAGAAAAGGACTGCGGGGAGGCAAATTCACCAAGGAAAAATAATCACATGGCAGCGACACCCAACCCATATAACCTCTGCTGTGGAAGCCGAGGAGGGGGGGGGGGCAAACCGGTAACCAATGAATCGAATTGGTCACTACCCAGAAGCCATCAAACTTTGTTCCTCTGTCTAAAACTAACCCATCTAAGCTTTCTCCCCTTCTGCCATTAAGAACAAGGTGAGGGGATGGTCAATCTGTAGTGCGACAGGCTCATAATCTGCAGCTCTCAGGTTCGGGTCCCACCTGGACCAGAATTGAGATTTATCCCTGCAAAACTCCCTGCCTATGGTGAGTAGGGACACACCGATGGGCTTGGTTGGTTGGTAAAGTCTGCCATCAGTCAGATGGGATGTTAACCCATGGTCCCATGTGCGGGAGAGCCGTACCCTGTGAATGTTAAAGGACACGCTGGATGGCTTTGAATGGAGGCTAACATCTGTCTTTAAAAAGCTGATCCATTGGGTCCCCAACCCCAACATCCTCTGAGCCATAGGGTTAATAGGGTTCCTTGTGACCTGGCCATTTAGCACAATGTGTGAGAAAAAGTGCTGCTCAGCAGAAAATCTACCCAACCCTAGCGCAAAGAAGAAATGAGCGAATAAAATCCCAGGAATAATGCTAATCATTAAACGAAAATACCTAGAAAACCGTAAAAAAAGAAACAGAAAATTACTGCACTCTAAGAAACACAGCATATAACTCACATCTGTGGAAAGCACAGGTACGGGCGTGAGCGAAGCACTGAAGGGATCTCACAACCCATAGACCCTTTCTTATACAATAGCCTAAAGAAAATTTGAATATAATATTCTGAGAAGAAAGGATACCATAGCACCCTTGCTGTCCTCCGTTAACAGGGAACAAAGGGAATTGGAGGCAGCGGTTAAACAAAGGCAGAGTGCAACAATAATGAATCCATATCACCTCCTCCCACTTGCGTGGTAGGGAGGTAGTGAGGGCAAGAGTGAAAATACACAACCATTGCCTTGGAAATCGGGCTGCGATGAAGGGGGGTTGTTCTACCTCTGAGAGGTACACCATGGGCTAAATGGCCAGGTCACATGGACCACGAAGGCTCAGAGAAGGTTGGGGGAGAGGACTCACTGGAACAGCTGTTGGGAGACAGATGGTAGCCTCCCATCAAGGCCATCCAGTGTGTTCTTTAACGTGCACACGGTATGGCTCTTTCTCACAGGGTGCCACGGCTTAACGTCCCATCCGACGGTTGGCGGCCTTTCGAAGCCCATCGGTCTGTAGGTAGTTGTTTTGGTGGATGGTTAAGGAACCAATCGAAGCATAGGCGATCGACAGTGACTACATATTCTTTGACATTTCAATGGTTTAAGGGGGGGGGGGGGGAGTACGTTTTGTCAAAGAAAAATAATATCATTGGCAGCGCAATAATTTTATAATTTTTTTCCGTACAGTACGCATTTGCGAAGAAATCGTTTCGACCGTTCTCTTTGCAGAATTATAAGTGAAATATGCCTGATTTTGGAAAGAGACGTGGATTTGCATTGGATTTATCTTAGAGAAACATTCGGGGACCGTTTTTCGAAGCCAATCGATAACAATTGAGGAACAACAGTTGCTTTTTCGAATTCCAATTGTTGGGTAGCGAAAAAAATATACGATATGAAAGCGTTCAGAGAGTACTGTTGCGTAGGGCCGATCGCTGTTACGTCATACATAGGTATTCGAGTTGTCCTTTGTTGTCAGATTTCGATTTTTCCGTGTTAGATTCATTCGTCATTTTCCGGCCATCGGTGCGATTTGATGTACGTTTCTGAGAGTAAAATGCTTCTTGACCAAGTTGCTGAATGGTCTGGTTAGTTGATTTCGATAGGGCTGAGACATATCTTTAGTGATTCGGTCAATCCTTATGTGTAAAAAAAAATTATTTCCCACGTGGGGAGGATTCCAACCGTCGACATGAAATCCCTCACCGTGGGCAATAATTTTTTTTTCTCACATAAGCATTCTGTGAATTCTATAGGTACAGTGGTGTGTGCATTTATTTACCACGTTGTTGTAATGTTTTCTCTGGTGATTTTTGCGGTAGGCAAAAACGCAGTCGTGATCGGCAGTAGAAAACTAAATGTTTAATTTGTGACCAAATTATTTTTATTAGTAATCATCGCAAAATTAATGAATATTTGAACTATGAAATCGTGCTTCTGTCCACTAGTTGGCTTAGATAAAAAAGTTCTATTTTCATGCAATCCGACTCAGGTGTGGAAAGACCACCATCCGTCGGATGGAACATTAAGCCGTGGCCACGTGTGTGGGAGAGAGCCATACCCTGTGCACGTTAAGGAACACGCCGGAGGACCTTGACGAAAGGCTACCATCTGCCTCCCAACAGCTGATCCAGTGGGTCCCTCAACCTTCGGGGTCCATGTGACCTGGCCATTTTGCCCATTGTGTGCAAAAAAAGTACCGCTCACAGGTAAAACAACCTAACCACAGCACAATTTTCCTTCCAACGAGAAACAGAACCAGTTTTACACTTTTATACCTCTCTAAAATCATCCGGAAAAATAAAGGAAGTGTGGTGAGTAACCGTTAGGTTTTTAGGCAGTGAAAAATTACTCCGACAGAATTACCTTACTCTATGTACCAATAAATCGGAAAACTTCACAATACGATCTCCATTGTAATATATTTATATTACAGACTATGCTGAACAATACTGAACCAAAGAGTCAGCGAAAAAAGTACTCTGAGGTAAAGTCGAGAGCTCGAACACGCACGTCTGTAGCTCTCAGTGGTCGAAGAGCAAAGGGATGTGCGTGGCACCTCGGTAGCACGAGTTGGAAAATCCGTTGGCGTCAGTGGGAAAACCCAGGGGTTTACCTGCTACCGGTCGTACAAAGTACGGGTTTCGCGCTGCCATCTATGGGTAAGCATGGGAACTAATTTTTTCTTCACCTATCCCCATTTATTTTTTTCGCTTGCTCCACCGAGTGCTATATGTGTATGTGCATATTTTTTTTTATTTTATTTTTTCAGCGTGACGTCACCTGCAAACGTGTACTGATACACGTTTGTGAAATCATGTAAAGTACTTAAACGATATTCAGGAAAGCTTTTCCATTACAAGCGTAGCATGCCAAAACGTAAAGTTAACTGTTCCCAAGCACTTAGAAAATACTCTAGCAATGAAAGAATTTAATAAGAACTAAATTATCCGTTTCATTAAGTCTATAAAAGCTGAGATATATTATTTAAATAAACCACATTTTTTCTGCATTATTCGTTAAGGCAGAAAACATTTATTTGAATCCTTTTCAACGTTTCTGCGAGAAAAAACAATTTCTACAGCAAACTCAATCCCAATTTAGATCTAAAATAACATTTGATAAACTCTTCTAAAGTTCCATGCGTTACCAGACGAAAATTTTGCTATCTGGAAACTTCAGGAAAGAAGTCTGTTATGAACCTTTCAAAGATTGTAACGAAATCGAATTGTCAACACGTGAGAAGTTTGATGAAGGGCTTATCTTATTGCTAACATCTGAGATTGAAATGTTTTACACACATTTCGTAGTCGGTGTTTATTTTTTATTAGCAAAATTACTTTAAAATTTCCTGTCTTTATCGTATAAACTTCAATAAGGTTTTGTTGTATACTCTACTGAGTAAACCTTACAATCAAGACGAACGTGATACTTGTCCCACATTCTTCTCACATATATAGCACCGTCCCGTTTGCAGGTGACCTTATGCTGAAAAAATAAAATAAAAAAAATATACACATACATATATGTATATACTCAGGCCGCTCGGTGGAGCAAGCGAAAAAAATAAATGGGGATAGTTGAAGAAAAATTAATTCCCATGGTTGCACATAGATGGCAGCGGTAATCCCGAACTTTGTACGACCGGTAGCAGGTAAACCCCTGGGCTTTCCCCCTGACGCCAACGGGTTTTCCAACTCGTGCCACCGAGCTACCACTCCCGTCCCTTTGCTCTGCGACCACTGAGAGCTTCAGGTGTGCGATTTCGACCTCTCGACTTTACCTCAGAGTACATTTTTCGCCTACTCTTTGGTTAAGTATTGTTCAGCATAGTCTGTAGGGTCTTTAGTCGACGCACTATTGATTTATATTAGCTCTACTAATTCTAATAATCAGTTTTTTTCTCCTTCTTTTGCAGTGACCTGAGCCGGATTCCACCGTGTCTGTTCCAGTTGCAGCGACGAAGGGAGTAGAGGAAGAGCGTGCCAACGCCACCACAGCCACCCGATAAAGGATACAGGTGGGCCGTCGCTGGTGGCTGCTTTCTCATAACCTTTCTCCTTTCAGGGTTCTTCAAGTCCTTCAGGGCTTTGAAGGTGGCGATCTTCCTGGAGTTTCCTGAAACCACTCCGTCCCAGTCGGCCTGGATCCCGGGGCTGCTATGGACCCTCTCGCTGGTCTTCTCACTGGTGACAGGGATCCTCCTGTCTACCTTTGGATACAGGCCGCTCATGTGTCTGCGCGGATTGCTGTGCAGCGCTGGCCTTGCCCTCAGCTACCTGGCCACCTCCTGTCCCTTCCTCATAGGTATCGTTGGAGGCCTCATAGTGGTCGGTGCACCCTTCGCAATCAGCCCCGCGGAAGCCAGAGAGCTGGCACCCAGATCCTGCACATAAGTTGTCGCCAAGAGGCTGTCCCTCCGTTTCCTCACGGATGGCCTATTCCTCCTCACGAGCGCTTCCATCTTCGCGATGGGTATGGGCAATCCTCACTTCCTGCACTACATTTCCCAGCACGCCAAGTCGCTGGGTGTCGAGATCAGCAGTGCGACGCTGTTTCTGGTGTACTCCGCCGCCAGCGACCTGGTCATACGCCTCTTGTACGGTCTCCTCGGCAGCCGCTCTCCCCTGCCGAGGACCACCAAATACGTTTCGGGTGCCGCCGTAATTTCACTGCCCTTCTCTGCGAATACTGGCAGCTTGTCATTGCCGCTGGAGTGGGAATCGGTGTGTGAATCATCCTGATCCCCCTCCTGCTTAGCCCGAATCACGGAGTCGACAACATGAATGTCATTTTCACCCTGGTGAGGCTGTTCCAGGGAGTGGCCAACCTCATCTACCCTCCCGTGGCTGGAGTGCTACGGTCCACCTGGGGCGACCGGGCACTCCTGCTGTTCATGGGATCGAAGATGGGCATCTCTGCTGCCTTTGGCATAGACCTTTACGTGGCTGCCGTCCTGCGCAACCACAGGCAGGCAGCCAATTCGCTGCGGGAGCACTACTACTTCCTCACCTACCTGTGAGCTCTGTAGCATTCCCGGGCTTGTAATGCCAAGAGAGGATAAGTTCTATATTTTGTCCTTCCCTTTCAGGAACAGGAAAACCTTTAAAATGAAAAAAAAAATTTAAGTATGTGAAAACCAAAAGAAAATATAAAAAATTTTAAAAAACAAAGAGACGATACTCCCTTGTTGTTGTAAATTCTATGTTTCTATTTTTTGATATGTAGTAAGCTGTGTACATTTTGCTGCGAGACAAAGTCTACCAGAGAGACAGACAACTTTTAAACACGCCAGCGCAATGTGCTGCCAGTCCTAAGCCTGGATGAAGTGTGAAGGAAAGTTGTGGGTCACATGACTCTGAAAAATAATAATAATAAAAAAAATATAAATCACCGGTCCACGACATCCATCCCATATAACCCCTTCCCGTACTGGGGAGGGGTGGATGCACCAAGATAAATTTCACAGGGAAATTACACCAACCCGTATAACCTTTCCTGTAAGAGGGTGAAGGCGATGGGTTCAGATTACGAACAAAAATAAAAAATTTAAAGGGGGGGTGAGAAGTAAACCATATAATTTCATCCTGTGGTGGTGGTGGATGTCACAATAGAGAAAAATAATTTGCATGGGCAACGACACCCAATAGAGTTATATAAATTATATATATATATACCCTTCCCCTGTGAGGGGTGGGGGTTGTGCTACACCCAACCAATATAACCCTTCCTCTGTGAGGGGTGGGGGTGGTGGTACACCCAAAATATTTTCCATGGGAGGGACACGCATCACATGTAACCCTGTCACCTGCAACAGGGGATAGGGACACAAACGCACACACAAAAATAAATCGCACGCACCTAAACCCAATCCATTTAACCCCTTCCCCTGCAAAGGGGTGGGGGAACACCATAACAAATTACACAAGGACAGCCTCCATTGTAAATTGCACGTTTCTATTTTTTGTTGTGATAAATAGCCAGTTTACCACAAAAATGGCCAGTTTTACCCTGTCCACGGGCATTGCTGCTGCCTTTGGCAGAGTCCTACCCATCTTTTCGCTCAAAACACAAACCTTCCCCTATGCATGGGGGGGGGGGTGTGAAATACGGAGGAAAAATTTCACAGTCGCCAACCAACCAAAAAAATTTGATGGGACACAGACACCCAATCGATGTAATCTTTCCACTGAAGAAAAGGACTGTGGGGAGGCAAATTCACCAAGGAAAAATAATCACATGGCAGCGACACCCAACCCATATAACCTCTGCTGTGGAAGCCGAGGAGGGGGGGGGGGCAAACCGGTAACCAATGAATCGAATTGGTCACTACCCAGAAGCCATCAAACTTTGTTCCTCTGTCTAAAACTAACCCATCTAAGCTTTCTCCCCTTCTGCCATTAAGAACAAGGTGAGGGGATGGTCAATCTGTAGTGCGACAGGCTCATAATCTGCAGCTCTCAGGTTCGGGTCCCACCTGGACCAGAATTGAGATTTATCCCTGCAAAACTCCCTGCCTGTGGTGAGTAGGGACACACCGATGGGCTTGGTTGGTTGGTAAAGTCTGCCATCAGTCAGATGGGATGTTAACCCATGGTCCCATGTGCGGGAGAGCCGTACCCTGTGAATGTTAAAGGACACGCTGGATGGCTTTGAATGGAGGCTAACATCTGTCTTTAAAAAGCTGATCCATTGGGTCCCCAACCCCAACATCCTCTGAGCCATAGGGTTAATAGGGTTCCTTGTGACCTGGCCATTTAGCACAATGTGTGAGAAAAAGTGCTGCTCAGCAGAAAATCTACCCAACCCTAGCGCAAAGAAGAAATGAGCGAATAAAATCCCAGGAATAATGCTAATCATTAAACGAAAATACCTAGAAAACCGTAAAAAAAGAAACAGAAAATTACTGCACTCTAAGAAACACAGCATATAACTCACATCTGTGGAAAGCACAGGTACGGGCGTGAGCGAAGCACTGAAGGGATCTCACAACCCATAGACCCTTTCTTATACAATAGCCTAAAGAAAATTTGAATATAATATTCTGAGAAGAAAGGATACCATAGCACCCTTGCTCTCCTCCGTTAACAGGGAACAAAGGGAATTGGAGGCAGCGGTTAAACAAAGGCAGAGTGCAACAATAATGAATCCATATCACCTCCTCCCACTTGCGTGGTAGGGAGGTAGTGAGGGCAAGAGTGAAAATACACAACCATTGCCTTGGAAATCGGGCTGCGATGAAGGGGGGTTGTTCTACCTCTGAGAGGTACACCATGGGCTAAATGGCCAGGTCACATGGACCACGAAGGCTCAGAGAAGGTTGGGGGAGAGGACTCACTGGAACAGCTGTTGGGAGACAGATGGTAGCCTCCCATCAAGGCCATCCAGTGTGTTCTTTAACGTGCACACGGTATGGCTCTTTCTCACAGGGTGCCACGGCTTAACGTCCCATCCGACGGTTGGCGGCCTTTCGAAGCCCATCGGTCTGTAGGTAGTTGTTTTGGTGGATGGTTAAGGAACCAATCGAAGCATAGGCGATCGACAGTGACTACATATTCTTTGACATTTCAATGGTTTAAGGGGGGGGGGGGAGTACGTTTTGTCAAAGAAAAATAATATCATTGGCAGCGCAATAATTTTATAATTTTTTTCCGTACAGTACGCATTTGCGAAGAAATCGTTTCGACCGTTCTCTTTGCAGAATTATAAGTGAAATATGCCTGATTTTGGAAAGAGACGTGGATTTGCATTGGATTTATCTTAGAGAAACATTCGGGGACCGTTTTTCGAAGCCAATCGATAACAATTGAGGAACAACAGTTGCTTTTTCGAATTCCAATTGTTGGGTAGCGAAAAAAATATACGATATGAAAGCGTTCAGAGAGTACTGTTGCGTAGGGCCGATCGCTGTTACGTCATACATAGGTATTCGAGTTGTCCTTTGTTGTCAGATTTCGATTTTTCCGTGTTAGATTCATTCGTCATTTTCCGGCCATCGGTGCGATTTGATGTACGTTTCTGAGAGTAAAATGCTTCTTGACCAAGTTGCTGAATGGTCTGGTTAGTTGATTTCGATAGGGCTGAGACATATCTTTAGTGATTCGGTCAATCCTTATGTGTAAAAAAAAATTATTTCCCACGTGAGGAGGATTTCAACCGTCGACATTAAGTTCTTCACCGTGGGCAATAAAATTTTTTTCTTACATAAGCATTCTGTGAATTCTATAGGTACAGTGGTGTGTGCATTTATTTACCACGTTGTTGTAATGATTTCTCTGGTGATTTTTGTGGTAGGCAAAAACGCAGTCGTGATCGGCAATAAGAAACCAAACGTTTAATTTGTGACCAAATTATTTTTATGAGTAGTCATCGCAAAATTATTGAATATTTGAACTATGAAATTGTGCTTCTGTCCACTACTTGGCGTAGATAAAAAAGTTCTATTTTCCTGCAATCCGACTCAGGCTTGGAAAGGCCGCCGTCCGTCGGATGGAACATTAAGTCGTGGCCTCGTGTGTGGGAGAGAGCCATACCCTGTGCACGTTAAGGAACACGCTGGAGGTCCTTGACGGAAGGCTACCATCTGTCTCCCAACAACTGTTACAGTGGGCCCCCCAACCTTCGGGGTCCATGTGACCTGGCCATTTAGCCCATTGTGTGCAAAAAGGTCCAGCTCAGAGGTAAAACAACCCAACCACAACACAATTTCCTTCCAACGTGAAACAGAACCAGTTTTACACTTTTATACCTCTCTAAAATCATCCAGAAAAATAAAGGAAGTGTGGTGAGTAGACGTTAGTTTTTTATGCAGTGAAAAATTATTCCTTACTCTATATACCAATAAATCGGAAAACTTCACAATATAATATCCACTGTAATATATTTATATTACAGACTATGCTGAACAATACTGAACCAAAGAGTCAGCGAAAAAAGTACTCTGAGGTAAAATCGAGAGCTCGAACACGCACGTCTGTAGCTCTCAATGGTCGCAGAGCAAAGGGACGGGCGTGGCTCCACGGTGGCACGAGTTGGAAAACCCGTTGGTGTCAGGGGGAAAACCCAGGGGTTTACCTGCTACCGGTCGTACAAGGTTCGGGTTTCGCGCTGCCATCTATGTGCAAGCAGGGGAACTAATTTTTCTTCACCTATCCCCATTTATTTTTTTCGCTTGCTCCACCGAGTGCTATATGTGTATATTTTATTTTATTTTATTTTTTCAGCGTGACGTCACTTGCAAACGTGTACTGATACACGTTTACCGATATTCAGGAAAGCTTTTCCATTACAAGCATAGCATGTCAAAACCTAAAGTTGACTGCAACCAAGCAGTTAGAAAATACTCTAGCAATGAAAGAATTTAATAAGAAGTAAATTATCCGTTTCATTAAGGCTATAAAAGCTGAGATATTTTATTCAAATAAACGACATTTTTTCTGCATTATTCATTAAGGCAAAAAATATTTATTTGGATCCTTTTCAACGTTTCTGCGAGAAAAAACAATTTCTACAGCAAACTCAATCCCAATTTAGATCTAAAATAACATTTGATAAACTCTTCTAAAGTTCCATGCGTTACCAGACGGAAATTTTGCTATCTGGAAACTTCAGGAAAGGAGTCTTTTATGAACCTTTCAAAGATCGTAACGAAATCGAATTGTCAACACGTGAGAAGTTTGATGAAGGGCTTATCTTATTGCTAACATCTGAGATTGAAATGTTTTACACACATTTAGTAGTCGGTGTTTATGTTTTTTATTAGCCAAATTACTTTAAAATTTCCTGTCATTATCGTACAAACTTCAGTAAGTTTTTGTTGTATACTCTACTGAGTAAACCTTGCAATCAAGACGAACGTCGTACTTGCCCCATATTCTTCTCACATATATAGCACCGTCCCGTTTGCAGGTGACGTCACGATGAAAAAATAAAATAAAAAAAATAACACACATACAAATATAGCACTCGGTGGAGCAAGCCAATAATGTCAATGGGGATAGTTCAAGAAAAATTAGTTCCCATGGTTGCACATAGATGGCAGCGCGAAACCCGAACCTTGTACGACCGGTAGCAGGTAAACCCCTGGGTTTTCCCCCTGACGCCAACGGGTTTTACTGCTGTCCTCACGACTGCCCTACGATATGCCCATGTTCAGACAGCACTTGTCTGATCCGTCCATCCCTAAAAATTGGAAATCCCTTTTTCTACAACTCCCAGATTCCGATGGAAGGTTCGCTACCTTTTCTACGGCACCTACAGAAAATATTAAAGGAAAACAAAAATCACCAATAACTAGAAACATGAGATTATTTAATCACAACTATATTACTGCTTTGAAGTGAACGAATGGTAATCCTTTATCGGAATTGTGTGGCTCTCATAAGAGCCGTTTGTGAAACGTCGGGATGGGGGTAGCGAGTGGGTTGCAGGAACGAAGAGAGGAAGGATGGGTTTAGTGAAATAATATACCATCATTGTTTATTCCACACAGAAATGCTACGTTCTTTTACTTTTTCTTTCAGGATTCAGTGTTCTTATAGAGCTCTGCCAGAGATTTGAAATACTGTGACTATGTTCTATATTTAAAACTGAATCATTTTCCACAAATCTACATTTTTTTTTGTTTCGTTTTTTTTTTTATCAAAAACAATTAAAAATTGTATAAAAGAAATCATCAACTGGAATTTTACTTTTCAGACATATAATTTTTGCACAAATTCATAATCTTTCCCAGCAGGAAATATATCCATACTGCTAAAAAACGGGTATAGTGCTTAAATATGAAAAATGGAAGTTGCACACAATAGACTTTCCCAGTTTTACTGTTCACCTGTATGTTATTACATTGGTTTCCCTCTAACTGTTTCTCTTCCCATAGAGAAATTAAACTCTTTTTTTGCTCAGACAAACACTAACGAAATAACAGGGTACGCATATTCGTTATCTCCGCAAAATTCCCTGTCCTGCCCACGGTCAGTAGGGGACACCGATGCGCTTGGAAAGGCCGCCGTCCGTCGGATGGGAAGTTAAGCCTTGACCCCGTGTACGGGAGAGCCATACCCTGTGCACATTAAAGAACACGCTGGATGGCCTTGACGGGAGGTTACCATCTGTCTTCCAACAGCTGTTTCATTGGGTTCCCTCCCCCAACCTTCTCTGAGCCTTCGGGGTCCATGTGACCTGGTCATTTAGCCCATGGTGTGCAAAAAAGTGCCGCTCAGAGAAAAAACAACCCAAAGTACGCATATTCTGAATTGTCTAATTTCGAATTTCCATCCTTAAAAAATGGAGAACGAAATGGAAAATACGTTAGGTGTGTAAACCAGTTTCCCATATTTACCAGAAACAATATTGTGTTTTAATATGTATCTGTAGTTCGAAACATTGAATACCTGAAATTATATATTTAGCTTAAGAAATATTTTGCTGGGGTTTGGTAGGTTGGTTGGTTGGTTGTTTTGGGTTTAATGGCGCATTAGCAACTCAGGCTATAATGCGCCAAACTAATGTCTAAATAAAAGCTAAAAGTCATCACACCCACAACCAAAGTTAAAAATGTACTACATGTATATAGAAAAAACAATGTAAAACAATAAAAGGAAACATAGTTAACAAGAAACAAAGGTATAAATGTATAATAAATATAAAAAGCACCCAGGTGTAAGCGACCTGGGTTATACATTCGAATAAAACTATAGACGAGTAAAATATCCAATATATTTTAAAAATTGGAAAACAGCGTTAAAACAACAATGGTCAGATAAAAGATGTCCGAGTGTAAGGGGCTCGGACGTAAAATCATGAAAGTTAAAATAGAGTCGACGTTCAAAGTTAAAAGCAGGACAGGAAAGTAAAATATGTTTGATCGTTAAAACGGTGTCACAAAACTCGCACTTAGGTACTGCGTCCGCCTTAAGGAGAAAAGAGTGTGTTAAAAACGAGTGACCTAAGCGGAGCCGAGCAAGGACAACTTCCTCCTTACGATTCCTGCGAAAACAAGACTGACACGGTTTGACAATGGGCTTGATCTCGAAGAGCTTGTTAGCAACCTGTTCAGACCAAGATCTCTGCCACTGTGCCCGGAGCTCGATGGTGAAACGCTGCCGGAAATCCACATATGGAACCGGCAACGGAGAGTCGGACAGGGGCGTGGCTGACCTGGCAGCAGAATCTGCCAAATCATTGCCCCTGATCCCGACATGACCGGGCACCCAACAGAAGAGAATGGTGGTGGTGGCTGCCAGACGATGGAGCTGCTGGCGGATCTTGGAGAGAACAGGGTGAGGCCGATGCCTCACTGAGATCAAAGCCTGTAGCGAGCTAAGCGAGTCGGTGTAAAGCACACACCGACGATGATGCTTAGCTGCTATATGGTCCAAGGCAATGCTGATAGCATGCAACTCAGCAGTGAAGATGGAACACTGCTGTGGGATCTGGTCTGCAATGATTACATCACAGCAGACCATGGCTGATCCCACAGAAGTGCCGGACTTCGAGCCATCTGTGAAAACAGGCAAGAAGTCCGGGTGCGCAGCACGATGGCTGGCAAAGAGTTGCTGGTACACACAGTCGGGTGTAAAGGCCTTCCCGGTCCTGCACAGGGAAAAATCGCAGGAAGGGGAAACAGCGAGCCAAGGTGGAAGTGGCTCAGCTGTCGACTGTGCGATGCTATCGAGACTGGTGTTGATGTCTCGCAGGTAACCTCGGACACGCAAACCGAAAGGACGAATGGCAGTCGGCCGATTCTGGTATAACATTTCCCACCTGGGACTGAAAACGCAGTCCCAAGTGGGATGGCCTGGCAGGGATCGCAATTTTGACGCATACTGCAGGGACAACTGCTGACGGCGAATAGATAAAGATGGTTCATCGGTCTCAACGTAGAGACTCTGGACCGGTGAAGTGCGGAAGGCCCCCGTGCACACACAGAGGGCCTGATGATGGAGTGGGTCCAGCACTTTCACCACCGAATCCCGGGCGGAGTCATACACCTGGGAACCGTAGTCCAGTTTCGACCGGACAAGTGCACGGTAAAGGCGGAGCAAAGAACATCGGTCCGCCCCCCAAGAGAGGGAGGAGAGGACCTTGATGATGTTCAATGCCCGCGTGCACTTGGACCTGAGATGTCGAATATGAGATAAAAAGGTCAATTTCCGGTCGAAGATGAGACCGAGAAACTTGGTCTCCACCACAACTGGAATGATGTTACCCCCAAGCCGCAGCTCGGGGTCCAGATGAAGATTACGCTTGCGGCAAAAGTGCACGCAAGCGGTCTTCTGTGGGGAGAACCGGAACCCATTGGCCGTCGCCCAAACCGAGAGATTGTTCAGGGCAGTTTGCAGTTGTCGTTCAATGACCCTCATGCTGGACGATGAGCAAAAGATGCTAAAGTCATCAACATAGAGGGCTTTTCCTACAGTCGGAGGAAGTTGCCGTGTAATGGAATTTATCTTGACAGCGAAAAGCGTAACACTCAGGACGCAGCCTTGTGGCACCCCCTGTTCTTGGGGGAAAGGCCGCGACAGAGTGTTGCCGACACGGACTCGAAAAACACGAGAAGATAAAAAGTTTGCAATGAAGATCGGCATGTGACCTCGCAAGCCGAAGCTGTGAAGGTCACGAAGAATGCCGAATCTCCATGCCGTGTCATACGCTTTTTCGATGTCGAAGAAAACTTAGAGCTGGAAATGTTTCGGTTACCACTTGGATGACTGAAATTCTGAATATCTTTTATGATAAAGGCATGGTTCCTTAGGATTTTACCAGAGCTATTGTTATCCCAATTTTCAAAAAAGGTGATCGCAGTTCTTGTGATAACTATAGGGGTATTAGCCTACTCTCTGTTCCAGGTAAAGTTCTTTCCATGATTGTGCTTAATAGAATTAAGAATCTGGTTGACAGGCAATTGCGTGATGAGCAATGTGGATTCAGAAGTGGTAGGGGATGTGTAGATCCGATATTTTCACTTAGACAGATTCTTGAGAAATGTTTAGAGTTTCAGAAACCTTTGATTGCTAGCTTTGTTGATTTCAAAAAGGCTTCGACTCTGTTGATCGTCATAATTTGTGGTTGATTGTGATATCATATGGTATACCAGACAAGTTAGTTACCATAATGAAAGCTCTCTATAATAACACTGAGTCATGTGTGAGAGTTGGTAAATCTTGTAGCAATTGGTTTAGCATTACGCCTGGTGTTCGACAAGGGTGCATTTTGTCTCCTTTTCTCTTTAGTTTGGTTGTTGATTATGTTATGCGAAATTCACTTCAAGGGAAAGATTTTGGTCTTAATTGGGCTGGAGATACGAAAATTTCTGATTTAGATTATGCTGATGATTTAGCCGTTTTGGCAAATGTAGTTGATGACATGAACTCTTTCATTCGAGCTGTTGATGTGACTGGTAGTACAGTAGGTTTGGTTATAAACAGAGAGAAAACTAAAGTGATGAAAATTGGTCAGGCAGGTTGTGATTCAGTTAATCTGAATGGTTGCAGTCTTGACCAGGTGTCACATTTTAATTATCTTGGGAGCTATGTAACAGAAAATGGTGATGTGCGGCATGAGATTAACAGACGAATAGGGATTGCCGCCGGGACTTTTAAGAATCTATGGAGATTGTGGAGAAATAGGCGTATACACCTAAAGACAAAAATTAGACGGTATAATAGTTTGGTTCTTTCTAGGGTTAGTTATGGTAGTGAAACTTGGAAACTGTGTACACAAAATAACAGGAAACTAGATGCTTTTGTTTCTAGATGCTTCCGCAGTATCTTGGGTATTAGGTGGTTTAACTTTGTAACTAATGATGAGGTTAGGCAAAGGCGTCTGCAACCTCCTTTAAGCAGCATATTGTGCAGAGAGAGACTCCGCTGGTTTGGCCATGTTGCCCGTATGGATAATTATAGATGGCGAATAGGGTTATGAACAGTGTGCCTAGAGGCCTCAGAAGGAGGGGGAGACCTAGGATGCGGTGGGCAGACAATGTCAAACAGGACCTTGTTAGAATTGGTGTTCAGTGGCCGGATGCAGCAGATGTAGCTCAGGACAGATATGCTTGGAGAATTAAACTGCGCGGTCTGGTTAGACCTCCGTAGCCGATGGCTGCTTGAGGATTATGATGATGATGATCCCTCACACCTGTACGACACACGTGTAATATCGAATATAAAAACGTTGGTTGCCGTTATATATAAATGATGAACGCTGGAATATTTAACACGCGAAAAAAAATATATTAAACGCAAAGTTGACATGACACTTCAAATCACGTTTAGATTTCAGTTTTAATAAAATAAAAATAAATACCCCCTCAAGCAGCTGCTTGCCACAGAGGTCTGACAGGAGCCTGTCAGTTTATATGCCGTTGTAGAAGGTCTGTGAGGATATCAAGACCTCACCAGAAAAACGACACAAACAGCCATGCCTTACCCGGGGCTCGAACCCAGGTCCCTTAGATCAGTAGCCAAGTGCGCTAACCACTCGGCCATGGGTTTTACTCTTAATAAAATAATTAGTGTATTGCACCGTATAATTATTTTCCATCTTGGCATTCGTAAAACTATCCTATCTTTCTTAACTGTAAAAACGCAAATAACGTAGTTCAAAAAATGACATTTCCATAGCTACAATTAGGAAGACCCTATTTCGGTCAAGACAAATATTTCGTAGTCAATTCTTATTTATAGAAAGATAATTGCAACTGTTTATTTCATCTCTCAATAAATAAGTTTTAATCCTCCCCTCCATTCACTCTAAAACGAAATATTTATTCACCATAAACATAATTTTTAAACACTGCAAACGTTCGGCAAAAGGCTCAAGGTGCGATGCAAATCCATTCCTATTTTCTTATCTTATTACACCACAACGTGCACGTACCAGTTAATTTTCATTTCTGAGCCAAAACAATAATATTAATCTTGAGATTACTCGCAAAAACCAAAGTTTTTACCGAAAACGACTTTTCAAAAACAGGAATTTCCAAAGCTGTAACGGTTCGTAAACGTATAAATGGTTGCTGTCTACGTAAAGCCCTTCCACATCGCAGTACATGACTAAAATCTCACCCAAAATATATTAAACAAAAGAATGGTTACTTCCTCCGTGGATCGTACGAGGGTGAGAAAAAACATCCAGTGGGACAACTCAAAAAAGCTTGCAATGCGAAACTGAAAGTAGGCAACTTCCAACTTTTACTACAACTTCACAATGCTTCGTCTATACTTCTCCGAAACATTAAATAACCATTTTTATTCTCTCTAGAAAAATAAAAATGCATCTTACGTACCTGAGATGATGTTCGAAACATAATATAAAAATATACCTAAAATAGCAACATTATTATGATTAAGAAAAGCATTTCTAAAACTTTAACCGCGTGTAATATATTATACAAAATTTGCTGGTAACACAAACGAAACAGTACTGCTGACGTCATCTCACTGTTTTTGCTACCTTATTATTAACCCGTATTCACAGGCAGCACTAATTTTAGGAGTTGACTTATTTCTCATGCCGCCATTTTTCTTTGTCACCACTCTATTTTAACTTTCACTTTTACACGAGATAAGTAGCATTTATATAATAAAAAATGTGTTTAAACTAATAAAACTAAAATGAATACTTAAAGAGTTTCATATCTATTTTTTCATATGCACTGTATTTTTTTTAAAGGTTTATTTTTTTACACGGTTTTCTCTGGAACCTATCTACCGTGTCAGAATTCGAAACAGAATTGAGTGCATTGAATTAGATCATTCCTATTGTTTATTAAGAAGGATTTATTGTTTTTTTTAATTTGAGTGGTTAGCGCGCTTGGCTACTGATCGAAGAGACCTGGGTTCGAGTCCCGGGTAAGGCATGGCTGTTTTGTGTCGTTTTTCTGCTGAGGGCGTGCCATCCTCTCAGACCTTCTACTATGGCATATAAACTGACAGGCTCCTGTCAGACCTCTGTAGCAAGCAGCTGCTTGAGGGTTTTTTTTTTTTTTGTTTTTTATCTTGGTACACCGAAAAACTTTCTTAGTTTGAGTCTAATAAAGGGTACGATGTTTGACGCATTGGGTAATTTTTAGGACTTCCTCAAAACATATTTTACCGATTCTCCTATTCTCCACCCTACCCTTCATGGTCAGAATGTTGACACTTATGGGCTTAGAAAGACCACTGTCCGTCGGATGTGACGTAAAGCTGTGATACTGTTTGCATGGGAGCCATAACCTGTGCATTTGGAAGGACACGCTGAAAATATTCATTTATCTATTATTAAAAGTTGAGAAACATCCTGAAACAAATTATAGAGAATATAATAGCAGGAATGCGCTGTGATGCATGCGAATAAACCTCATTGTAAGCTGGATGTTTTTAAATGTAAACAGAATTAATTTGGATATCTGACTGAAATTGCATAGAATAATATGCATATGATATTATATAGCGCTTAGAGTGGTTGTTTTACCTGTGATCGCCAATTTTTTTGTACACAATGGGCTAAACGGCCGGGTCACGAGGACCCCGAAGGCTCAGAGAAGGTTGGGGAAGGGGCCTCACTGGAACAGCTGTTGGGAGACATGATAGCCTCCCGTCAAAGTCATGCAACGTGTTCTTTAACGTGCACAGGGTATGGCTTTCCCGCACACAGCTTAAGATCCCATCCGACGGACGGCGGCCTTTCCAAGATTATCGGTTTCCCCTGCTGACCTTTAGCATGGTGAGCAGTTTTGCAGAGATGAACTGGAACCTGAATAATACTCAATACTCACCGTGAATCCGAAAAACGCTTGAAAGAGGCACTATGTTTAAAGAAATGCGTTTTATTTGTCTTCCACAATTCATAGTAATTTTCGTAAACAAGATGTTGAAAAATGCAAATGCAAAAGAGTAAACAAACACCTGTGTTCGCAATACGAAACACTAAAAGTCACTTCCTGTGAGTGAGCAAACAGTGCATTCTTCAACGTCACTCTGTCAGACGTCATGACCATATTATTGCAAGGAACAAAAAATTATAACGTCAGTTTATGAGTTTATATCAAGCGGCTATGTTGCTGCTACGTTTGCCTCGTTAGCGTATGGATATGGCGAAGAATTGATATAATTATTTTTTTTTTTTTGAGATTTTCGGATCTTTGCGTACCGGGAACACATTACAGTGTAATAAGCAACCATTGGCAAGGTCTATGGGATTAAAAAATACACACCGACTGTATTCCGTATGTCCTTCTCTAAACCACCATTCTGCTGCTCGAAAAAATATCAGGTGAATCAAGTTTAAAAATATTCATAAAGTGTTTGTGGTTCGTTTATAAATTCCTTCAGGTAAGTAACTTTGTAGTGAATAATTAATTTACAGTAGTGGTAATCTAATTTTCCACTTTTTCGCGTGAGAGTTATGAAATTTCAACCGAGAACTACTATACAGCACATTACTCTGATTATGGGATATAAATTTTATAGTTAAACGCTATTTGTCGCTGTCGACCACTAACGACCCCTTTCATTTCGGCTCGGATTTTGTAAACCTCGCTCAGTAGAACTAATGGTTGTCCGAGGAAAAAAAATTCTTTGCTTAATTTTTGATTTCTTCATTTTGCTATTTGTCGTTACAGTATGCGTAGAAATACTTCTATATCGTAAATGATGAAACGGCAGTTTTCTATTATGTACAGGCTTTCAGATCTATTTGCCCATTATCGTGGACGAAGTTCGAAACCAACGTCTGATATTCGCAACAGATATATCGAGCTGATAGGGTGACGAAACGACCTCAAGAAATGTCAACTTGGCGATAAAAATATAATTTACCCACTACACGGAAACGTATTGTTCAGAGCTAAGAAGAAGGTAATGTACAAGTACAGCGAAACGTGTAATAGAAGCCTTAGATTAAACCACACGGTTGTCCTTTGGGAACACAGGAAAAAGCGTTCTTTACCCCTAAGGACAAAGTTGCCTATGACATACGTAAGAGATTCACACCTAGCCTCGATCTACGAATTTGTCGTTGGACACCACAGGTGTCCAACGACAAATTCGTAGGTAAACACGCGTGGATAGGTGTCCAACGCGTACTGTGAAAGCCACCTAGATACCGCCTGTCTCAATAGCCTTCAACAAAAAGAGCGAAAATAAATATACCTAAACCAGCAATTCCTTATTTTAATAACATTCAAAATAATTTACTTATTAAGATTTTATTTAAATATTTCAGAATATTATAAAAATATTTACCAAAATTTAAAAAAGAAATAACTACCAGTTAATATTTTAGGATTAGAAGTATTTTGATTTGCACACTTTGGTTTTGAAAGATATTATAGAAATTAGGGTGGCAACACTGGATATACCACTGATGACGCCACGTCCGTGTTTTCGCGATATCATTTGTAATTATAATTTACCTGATGTATTCTTCTGTTAATTTCCCGTTTTATTTATAACCACAGGTCGTAGACTTTTATTGTGAGGAAGTGATCTCATTTTTTTTAATGCGCGAGAATCTGTAGCTAAATTTCTTGTTTTGAAAATAATAATTAGTTGCGACACATTTAAAATTTCGGTGTTGGGAAATAGGTTTGAGGAGAAGAACAGAATGTTTCTTTGGTGCAGTGTAGTATTTTACTATGGAGCTTTTGCTATTGTTTCAAAAGTTAACATAAATAATAACTTATTTTACTGTACCTTTGACCGAGGTATGAATTAAAAAGGTATTCTTGTAGTGAAATATGAAATAGTTGGCAACACGAGCAGACTTCGAGAAAGCAAAAATAAATATTGGTGGGTGGTTATTAAGCAGTGGAAATCCATTCGAGCGTACGTAATCGCCGTTATTTTTAGCATTATTTTACGGTTCGAAATAACGCAATAAATAAAAACCAACTCAAGCAGCTGCTTGACACAGAGGTCTGATATGAGCGTGGCAGTATAATACGCCAGAGTAGGAATGCTAAGGATGAAGGGACCTCAGAAGAAAGAGAACGCAGACATCTGTGCCTTACCTGCTGCTCGAACAGAGATCCATAAGATCAGTAGCCAATCGTGCTAACCACTCGGTCATGGACGGCGGGAAATAACGTTAGTTCTCTCATATAAAATTCGAAATTAAAAATAGATTGGTGAGAAAAAAAAATGGCGGCATCGGATATAAGTGAATTCAGTAAAATTAGTGCGGCATGTGAATAAAGGTTAGTAATAAAGTAGGTAAAACACTGAGATGACGTCAGCAGTACTCTTTCCTTGTGTTGCCAGTACATTTTGTATATTAGATGCATATTCAAGTTTTACAAATGCTTTTGTAAATCATAATATTGCTACTTTAATGGAAAGAATATCTGCAAAGTGAAATATTTCGATGTACCTGTTCCGTAATAAATATTTTTATAGAGAAAATTGAAAATGCGTGTGTAAGGTACGTAGAAGTACAGACGAAACATTGCGATGCCGTAGTAAAAAGTTGGAAGTTTCGTATTGCAAGCTATTTTTTTTTGTGTGATGAGAAATCCACTGGATGATTTGTCTTACACTACTACCATCCACAGTGGGAAGGAGGTAGAGGGTATAAACAATTTTTTTATTAAATATATTTCGGGTGAGATTCTAGTGATGGACTGCGATATTGCAGGGCTTTTTAGTTCGTAGCAGCCATTCATATGATTACCCATCGTTAAAGCTTTGAAAATTCCGGTATTTGAAAATTCATTTTCGGTAAAAACTTTTTTTTTTCGAATAATAATATCAAGATTAATATTTCTGTTGTGGCTGACAAATCAAAAAGTTAAGGAACTAAGAACTGCTATGATTTCTCCTCGTGTGCATCTTTTTTCTGGTTACAGTAGCATCTGTGAGAGCGTTGAGATCTGCAGTTACGTATATCTTATACGTCATCGCGAAGTAAAGATATCTGCTTTCGTATTAAGCGGTCTTCCGCCTTCCTATTACGAATGCCATCAAAAGACATAGTATCAGGAGTGCTTTCATTAAAGTGAAGGGGTGGAACGTTAGGTATTGCTACAGGAAAGGAATATGCAATTCCCAGGGTCGATTCCCACTAGACTCAAAGTTTTGATTAATTTACGTTAAACACCCTATCGTTATATCGGTTAGAAAGGCGAACACCGATGGTTTGTGTAAAGGCATATTTGCAATAACATCCGTCGTAATGAGAGTTCACTGAAGTGAACGTTACTGCAACAGTATTATGCCGTGATAAAGGAGTCCGTTGTATTCCATAACTATTCGTAATTGAGGAAATCCTATTTCGATTAAACTTATCTGCAGAAATGACTCCTAAGTGTCGTTTCGAAGACTCTCGGAAAGTTCTTAATAACACAAATAACCATATCTAAATAACCAATTAAATCAATTTCAGTTGAAAACCTAAGTTTTATATTCACTAGTAAATGTTACATTGTTCGTTTCACGATTAAAGAGAAAGGAAGAAAACAGATCGTATGCTAAATAATCGATGACACAATAATGTTTTTGGAATCGTTAACTGGATATTCCTTTTGTTTCGTGATTTGCATTTCCGTCACGAATAAGGTTCAAGAATTTAATTCCTTGATTCAAAATTATCCACCTAATTGAGGAAATAAAAGAAAAAGTGGCTAGGCATAATCATTTTGCGGTAATATTTCAGTTTTGCATTCTACAATTTATCCCAAAAATAAAACATATTGAGGAAATCACGTATTTAAAATTTTTTTTTTTCACACTTAAATATAGAGTGGGGGTGAAGAGATAGTTTTCAAGTTGCATTTCGTTTCTTGAAGCCCATGATTATCCTCCTACCTTTTGGTAGGACACATATTACCATTACCTGCTACTGCTTCCTAATTACTAAGTGCAAAGAAATTGGGGGAAACAAATAACAGGGGGAGGGGGATGACACTTTGGAAGTTGCATTTGGTCTCTTCAAAAATTACTTCCAATCATTCGTCAGAAGCTACCCCTAATAAAGAATATTCATTAAATTAAAACCACGTAAAGATTAGAAAAATGTGCTTATTACAATATCCGTTGCCCAGTGGTTAGCGTGCTTAGCTGCCAATCCAAGGTGTTCGAACCACTTGTAACGCCCGGATGTTTCGGTTGCTTTTATGCCGGGATGACGCCTTCAACTACGGCGTATAACATAACAGCCTCTGTGACAACCAGATGATTGAGTTGATAAATAAATTTTCTTTATATTTATAACCGCAAAAATAAATATTATTGTTTAAACAATATCTTAAAACAAGAGTCATTGGTCTTATGTTTTGCCTATTTATCCCTTTTAGTCGAGAAACAGAGGATTTTATTTCTTCTTAGGAATGCTTGAAATAAATAAACGTTTTAGAAAAAAAAACGTGTCTCAACGTGTCTCTGAATGCATAAACGTATCTCAACGTGTCTCAAGTTACGTACTTTCTCATACGTACCACGTTCAGTGCCAAATGATCGAAATTCCTGGAAGTGCTGTTAATGTATTTCTAATGGAATATTTCCTTGTTACCGCGTTCGCAACGGTTTTTGCTCTATCTCTTCTACGATTGGTCAAATATTTTGCAATGGCAGGTGCGTGTTGAGAACATAACGCGTGCACCCTTAGTAACGATAGCAACAACGTGTTCGCTTTAACTTTAGTCTCAATGGATTTCTTCTTTTCGTATTATAGTTTATTAGACCACGTTAAGTAATTTTATCGTACACAGGAATCGACCTATAGTGAGCAATGATCAAGAGTAATAATGTAAAATTCCAGTAATATTAATATTTATAAAATGCGATTGCAATGTATTATTAAAGCTGGAAATTACCTACCATTGCACTGTTTCGTTTGAGCTCAAATAACTACGATTTAGTAATTTAATTATAAAACTTTACAGGTTTTACTAAGAATTGTGACACCGTGGAGACTCCCAATTTATGGAAATTTAATCATCACGGACATGATATCATGTTTTATAGGATAAGGTCTGCCGCATTACTAAATACAATCTCAAAACATATGCGGTCAGAAGGAGTAAAGATGGAAGAAACAATGGTCAAGTCGTTAGGCGGTCCATGCTGCGAATCTGAAATTTTGAGGATCGAGTCACACTTCGGGGAAAGTTAAGATTTAATCCCGTTGTTCTGCGAATGAAAAAGGAAACACCAATGGGTTTGCAAAGTCGCTGTGAAGTTAACTCATGGTTGACCTATGCAGGAAATAAATGCCCCCCCCCCCCCCCCCAAAAAAAAAAAAAAAAAAAAAATTATTTCTTATTCTACATGCGGTTTAATTTATGTTAAATCTTAGGAACGTGAGGCCCGAACGGAACAAGTTCCATGTCACATGAAAACTCGTTAAGTAGGTAATGCTGCTGTCCATAAAAGTAACAACATTCGTTTACTTTCCCCTCAAAATAGAAATTTACTAGTTACTACATGTTCGGACAGCAAAGAATTACGAATTTCATATGAAATGGAAGCTCGTATGAGGATCCGTCTGTGGGAAACATCCATACCCGGTACATGTTAAACAGGCTGTATGCCCTTGATTGGGCTCAGTAGGTAACGCACCAGGCTCGTAATCTGCAGTTCCCAGGTTCGAGTCCCAGCTGGGTCACCGTTGACACCTTCCTCCGCAAAACTGTCCACCCTGCCCATGGTCAGTAGGGAACACCGATGGGCTTGGAAAGGCTGCCGTCCATCAGATGGGACGTTAAGCCGTGGCTCCGTGTGTGGGAGAGCCATACCCTGTGCACGTTAAAGAAGACACTGGACGGTCTTGACGGGAGGCTACCATCTGTCTCCCAACAGCTGTTCCAATGGTTCCCCTCCCCCAACATTCGGGGTCCTCGAGACCTGGCCATTTAGCCCATGGTGTGCAAAAAAGTGCCGCTCACAGGTAAAACAACCCAACCCTTGAGAGGCGGAAAAGCTTGAATTGGCATTTGGAACGTGTCGAGTATTACCACTATACTCTGACGATGGTCTAAAATTCGTACCTTACGTATATAGATTTTGTTCCAGATACCTAGAAACGTTGCAGGTTTTGTAACCAAAACTAATTCTCCTTTATTTATTTACTAAAAATGGAATGGAACCCTAAAAATGGAATGTGACCACCTGGGAACCCCACTGCACGCGGTGTTCCCAGGTGATCACCCTCCCAAGTACTGACCGCGAGGGGACACACTGGACAGCTGTAGGAGACAAACGGCAGACTCCAGTCAAGGCCATCCAGCGTGTTCTTTAACGTTGGCTAGTTTTACCTCTAAACGGCAATTTTTTTGCATGCAATGAGCTGAATGGCCAGGTCACAAGGACCCTGAAGGCTTAGGGAAAGTTGAGGGAAAGGGGACACACTGGACAGCTGTAGGAGACAGATTAGAGAATTGAATTAATACCATTTTACCATTTGCCACATCTATTACAAACGGTTATTTAAGAAAGAAATTTAAAATTTTGGTGGTGAACTATGAGGGAGAAAATATTTACATTGCCAAAAATGTTTTATCCCTTCGTCGAAGGGGGGTGGTAACTACAACGTTTTAAACATATTCATGAAAAATTATATTTCTGTTTCATAGGTATTAACGAAATATTACTATTTGCATTTACACAATCATCCACTCGTTTCAGTTGTCACTCTTAGAGGGTGCTAAAGACGGAAAATAAAAACTTCGCTCCCTTTGAAATCGAGCATCCTTTATTCCTCAGGAACGATGAAATTTTTGTACTTTCCAACTAAATTCATGATTATCTGATTATCTGGGTTCGAGCCCCGGTGTGTCGTTTCTCTGCTGAGGGACCTCTGTGGCAAGCAGCTGCTTGATAGGTATTTATTTTATTTTCTTTATTCAATAAGGCTGTCAGGTGTGCATACTCAGTTTGCAAAAATACCACGACAAAAGTTGCGAACCCGTAGTGCAACATAAATAGCTGCCACATACTGTGTCCTCTAGTGTGTTGTTTTTTTCATTATTAACAATACTCCTGTTACTTCTTCTTTTGCTATATCATTTCGGTAACATTTTTATGATCTGTACAGTTGGTTTTTGACGTTTCATTTCCCAGAAGAGTTACATGGTCCCTGATATAGTCAGGGAGATTTATCTTTGAAGGTGATTGTGCTATACATATATACGCATAAAAATTGTTGTTTTGCCATATGATTAGTTTTTTTGCAAAGGCCGCCGTCCATAAGATGGGACGTTAAACCATAGTTCCGTGTGTGGGAGACCATACCCTGTGCACGTTAAAGACGAGTAATACGTACTTTACAGAAAGATCATTAGACCTCTGGTTCACGAGAAAAAGCCAAAAAGGTGTAACAAAATTCTTCCTACCAACTTTTTCCCAAATTGAGCTAGAGCTTCGAGGATTTCGTCATTAGAAAGCCCTTTTAAAGACGAGAAATACGTACTTTACAGAAAGGTCATCTGATCTCTGGTTCAGGAGAAAAAGCCAAAAAGGTGTAACAAAATTCTTCCTACCAACGTTTTCCCAAATTCAGCTAGAGCTTCGAGAATTGTGTCGTTGGAAAGCCCTTTCAAAGTCGAGAAATACGTACTTTACAGAAAGGTCATCTGATCTCTGGTTCACGAGAAAAATCCAAAAAGTTTAAAAAAATTCTTCCTACCAACTTTTCCCAAATTCAGTTAGAGCTTCGAAGATTGCGTCATTAGAAAGTCCTTTCAAAGACGAGAAATACGTACTTTACAGAAATGTCATCTGATCTCTGGTTCAGGAGAAAAAGCCAAAAAGGTCTAACAAAATTCTTCTTACCAACCTTTTCCCAAATTGAGTTAGAGCTTCGAAGGTTGCGTCATTGAAAAGCCCTTTCAAAGGCGAGAAATACGTACTTTACAGAAAGGTCATCTGACCTCTGGTTCAGGAGAAAAAGCCAAAAAGGTGTAATAATTTCTTCCTACAAACTTTTTCCCAAATTGAGCTAGAGCTTCGAAGATTGTGTCATTGGAAAACCCTTTCAAAGTCGAGAAATACGTACTTTACAGAAAGGTCATCTGATCTCTGGTTCAGGAGAAAATGTCAAAAAGGTGTAACAAAATTCTTCCTACCAACTTTTCCCAAATTGAGCTAGAGCTTCGAAGATTGCGTCATTGGAAAGCCCTTTCAAAGACGAGAAATACGTACTTTACAGAAGGGTCATCTCATCTTTGGTTCAGAAGAAAAAGCCAAAAATGTGTAACAAAATAATTCCTACCAACTTTTTCCCAAATTGAGCTAGAAATTCGAGAATTGTGTCATTGGAAAGCCCCTTTCAAAGACGAGAAATACGTACTTTACAGAAAGGTCATCTGATCACTGGTTCAGGAGAAAAAGCCAAAAAGTGTAAAAAATACTTCATACCAACTTTTTTCCAATTTGAGGTAGAAATTCCAGAATTGCGTCATTGAAAGCGCTTTGAAAGACGAGAAATACGTACTTTACAGAAAGGTCATGTGATCTCTGGTTCAGGAGAAAAAGCCAAAAATGTGTAACAAAATACTTCCTAGCAACTTTTTCCCAAATTAAGCTAGAAATTCGAGAATTGTATCGTTGGAAAGCCCCTTTCAAAGACGAGAAATGCGTATTTTACAGAAAGGTCATCTGATCTCTGGTTCAGGAGAAAAAGCCAAAAAATTGTAACAAAATTCTTCCTACCAACTTTTTCCGATTTGAGCTAGAGCTTCGAGAATTGCGTCTTTGGAAAGCCGTTTCAAAGTCGAGAAATTCGTACTTTACAGAAAGGTCATCTGATCTTTGGTTCACGAGAAAAACCCAAAAAGTTTAAAAAAATTCTTCCTACCAACTTTTTTCCAAATTCAGCTAGAGCTTCGAAGATTGCGTCATTGGAAAGCGCTTTCAAAGACGAGAAATACGTACTTTACAGAAAGGTCATCTGATCTCTGTTTCAGGAGAAAAAACCAAAACGTTGTAACAAATTCTTCGTACCAACTTTTTCCCAAATTCAGCTAGAGCTTCGAAGATTGTGTCATTGGAAAGCCCTTTCACAAACGAGAAGTACGTATCTTACAGAAAGGTATTCTGATCTCTGGTTCAGGAGAAAAAGCCAAAAAGGTATAACAAAATTCTTCCTACCAAACTTTTCCAAAATTGAGCTAGAGCTTCGAGAATTGCGTCATAGGACAGCCCTTTCAAAGACGAGAAATACTTACTTTACAGAAAGGTCATCTGATCTCTGGTTCAGGAGAAAAAGCCAAAAAGGTGTAACAAAATAATTCCTACCAACTTTTTCCGAAATTGAGCTAGAAATTCGAGAACTGTGTCATTGGAAAGCCCCTTTCAAAGACGAGAAATACGTACTTTACAGAAAGGTCATCTGATTTCTGGTTCAGGAGAAAAAGCCAAAAAGTTGAAACAAATTCTTCGTACCAACTTTTTCCTAAATTCAGCTAGAGCTTCGAAGATTGTGTCATTGGAAAGCCCTTTCAAAGACGAGAAATACGAACCTTACAGAAAGGTCATCTGATCTCTGGTTCAGAAGAAAAAGCCAACAATGTGTAACAAAATTCTTCTTCCGAACTTTTCTCAATTTCAGCTAGAGCTTCGAGAATTGCGTCATTGGAAAGCCCTTTCAAAGACGAGAAATACGTACTTTACAGAAAGGTCATCTGATCTCTGGTTCAGGAGAAAAAGCCAAAAAGGTGTAACAAAATTCTTCCTCCGAACTTTTCTCAATTTCAGCTAGAGCTTCGAGAATTGCGTCATTGGAAAGCCCTTTCAAAGACGAGAAATACGTACTTTACAGAAAGGTCTCTTATCTCTGGTTCAGGAGAAAAAGCCAAAAAGATGTAACAAAATTTTTCCTACCAACTTTTTCGCATACTGTGCTAGAGCTTCCACGATTGCGTCATTGGAAAGCCCTTTCAAAGACGAGAAATACGTACTTTACAGAAAGGTCATCTGATCTCTGGTTCAGGAGAAAAAACCAAAACGTTGTAACAAATTCTTCGTACCAACTTTTTCCCAAATTCAGCTAGAGCTTTGAAGATTATGTCATTGGAAAGCCCTTTCACAAACGAGAAGTACGTATCTTACAGAAAGGTATTCTGATCTCTGGTTCAGGAGAAAAAGCCAAAAAGGTATAACAAAATTCTTCCTACCAAACTTTTCCAAAATTGAGCTAGAGCTTCGAGAATTGCGTCATAGGACAGCCCTTTCAAAGACGAGAAATACTTACTTTACAGAAAGGTCATCTGATCTCTGGTTCAGGAGAAAAAGCCAAAAAGGTGTAACAAAATAATTCCTACCAACTTTTTCCGAAATTGAGCTAGAAATTCGAGAACTGTGTCATTGGAAAGCCCCTTTCAAAGACGAGAAATACGTACTTTACAGAAAGGTCATCTGATTTCTGGTTCAGGAGAAAAAGCCAAAAAGTTGAAACAAATTCTTCGTACCAACTTTTTCCTAAATTCAGCTAGAGCTTCGAAGATTGTGTCATTGGAAAGCCCTTTCAAAGACGAGAAATACGAACCTTAAGAAAGGTCATCTGATCTCTGGTTCAGGAGAAAAAGCCAAAAATGTGTAACAAAATTCTTCTTCCGAACTTTTCTCAATTTCAGCTAGAGCTTCGAGAATTGCGTCATTGGAAAGCCCTTTCAAAGACGAGAAATACGTACTTTACAGAAAGGTCTCTTATCTCTGGTTCAGGAGAAAAAGCCAAAAAGATGTAACAAAATTTTTCCTACCAACTTTTTCGCATACTGTGCTAGAGCTTCCACGATTGCGTCATTGGAAAGCCCTTTCAAAGACGAGAAATACGTACTTTACAGAAAGGTCATCTGATCTCTGGTTCAGGAGAAAAAGCCAAAAAGTTGTAACAAAATTCTTCCTACGAACATTTTCCCAAATTCAGCTAGAGCTTCGAGAATTGCGTCATTGGAAAGCCCTTTCAAAGTCGAGAAATACGTACTTTACAGAAAGGTCATCTGATCTCTGGTTCAGGAGAAAAAGCCAAAAAGGTGCAACAAAATTCTTCCTACCAACATTTTTCCAATTTGAGCTAGAAATTCGAGAATTGCGTCATTGGATAGCCGTTTGAAAGACGAGAAATACGTACTTTACAGAAAGGTCATCTGATTTCTGGTTCAGGAGAAAAAGCCAAAAAAGTTGTAACAAATTCTTCGTACCAACTTTTCCCAAATTCAGCTAGCGCTTCGAAGATTGTGTCATTGGAAAGCCCTTTCAAAGGTGAGAAGTACGTACCTTACAGAAAGGTCATCTGATCTCTGGTTCAGAAGAAAAAGCCAAAAATGTGTAACAAAATTCTTCCTCCCAACTTTTCCCAATTTCAGCTAGAGCTTGGAGAAGTGCGTCATTGGAAAGCCCTTTCAAAGACGAGAAATACGTACTTTACAGAAAGGTCATCTAATCTCTGGTTGAGGAGAAAAAGCCAAAAAGGTGTAACAAAATTCTTCCTACCAACTTTTTCGCCTACTGTGCTAGAGCTTCCACGATTGCGTCATTGGAAAGCCCTTTCAAAGACGAGAAATACGTACTTTACAGAAAGGTCATCTGATCTCTGGTTCAGGAGAAAAAGCCAAAAAATTGTAACAAAATTCTTCCTACCAACTTTTTCCGATTTGAGCTAGAGCTTCGAGAATTGCGTCGTTGGAAAGCCGTTTCAAAGTCGAGAAATTCGTACTTTACAGAAAGGTCATCTGATCTTTGGTTCACGAGAAAAACCCAAAAAGTTTAAAAAAATTCTTCCTACCAACTTTTTTCCAAATTCAGCTAGAGCTTCGAAGATTGCGTCATTGGAAAGCGCTTTCAAAGACGAGAAATACGTACTTTACAGAAAGGTCATCTGATCTCTGTTTCAGGAGAAAAAACCAAAACGTTGTAACAAATTCTTGGTACCAACTTTTTCCCAAATTCAGCTAGAGCTTCGAAGATTGTGTCATTGGAAAGCCCTTTCACAGACGAGAAGTACGTATCTTACAGAAAGGTATTCTGATATCTGGTTCAGGAGAAAAAGCCAAAAAGTTATAACAAAATTCTTCCTCCCAAACTTTTCCCAAATTGAGCTAGAGCTTCGAGAATTGCGTCATTGGACAGCCCTTTCAAAGACGAGAAATACTTACTTTACAGAAAGGCATCTGATCTGTGGTTCAGGAGAAAAAGCCAAAAAGGTGTAACAAAATAATTCCTACCAACTTTTTCCCAAATTGAGCTAGAAGCTTCGAAGATTGTGTTATTGGAAAGCCCTTTCAAAGACGAGAAATACGAACCTTACAGAAAGGTCATCTGATCTCTGGTTCAGAAGAAAAAGCTAAAAATGTGTAACAAAATTCTTCTTCCGAACTTTTCTCAATTTCAGCTAGAGCTTCGAGAATTGCGTCATTGGAAAGCCCTTTCAAAGACGAGAAATACGTACTTTACAGAAAGGTCATCTGATCTATGGTTCAGGAAAAAAAGCCAAAAAGGTGTAACAAAATTCTTCCTCCGAACTTTTCTCAATTTCAGCTAGAGCTTCGAGAATTGCGTCATTGGAAAGCCCTTTCAAAGACGAGAAATACGTACTTTACAGAAAGGTCTCTAATCTCTGGTTCAGGGGAAAAAGCCAAAAAGATGTAACAATATTTTTCCTACCAACATTTTCGCATACTGTGCTAGAGCTTCCACGATTGCGTCATTGGAAAGCCCTTTCAAAGACGAGAAATACGTACTTTACAGAAAGGTCATCTGATCTCTGGTTCAGGAGCAAAAGCCAAAAAGTTGTAACAAAATTCTTCTTACCAACATTTTCCCAAATTCAGCTAGAGCTTCGAGAATTGCGTCATTGGAAAGCCCTTTCAAAGTCGAGAAATACGTACTTTACAGAAAGGTCATCTGATCTTTGGTTCAGGAGAAAAAGCCAAAAAGGTGCAACAAAATTCTTCCCACCAACTTTTCCCAAATTCAGCTAGAGCTTCGAGAATTGGGTCGTTGGAAAGCCCTTTGAAAGACGAGAAATACGTACTTTACAGAAAGGTCATCTGATCTCTGGTTCAGGAGAAAAATCCAAAAAGGTGTAACAAAATAATTCCTACCAACTTTTTCCCAAATTGAGCTAGAAATTCGAGAATTTTGTCATTGGAAAGCCCCTTTCAAAGACGAGAAATACGTACTTTACAGAAAGGTCATCAGATCACTGGTTCAGGAGAAAAAGCCAAAAAGATGTAACAAATTCTTCGTACCAACTTTTTCCCAAATTCAGCTAGAAGCTTCGAAGATTGTGTTATTGGAAAGCCCTTTCAAAGACGAGAAATACGAACCTTACAGAAAGGTCATCTGATTTCTGGTTCAGGAGAAAAAGCCAAAAAGTTGAAACAAATTCTTCGTACCAACTTTTTCCCAAATTCAGCTAGAAGCTTCGAAGATTGTGTTATTGGAAAGCCCTTTCAAAGACGAGAAATACGAACCTTACAGAAAGGTCATCTGATCTCTGGTTCAGAAGAAAAAGCCAAAAATGTGTAACAAAATTCTTCTTCCGAACTTTTCTCAATTTCAGCTAGAGCTTCGAGAATTGCGTCATTGGAAAGCCCTTTCAAAGACGAGAAATACGTACTTTACAGAAAGGTCATCTGATCTATGGTTCAGGAGAAAAAGCCAAAAAGGTGTAACAAAATTCTTCCTCCGGACTTTTCTCAATTTCAGCTAGAGCTTCGAGAATTGCGTCATTATAAAGCCCTTTCAAAGACGAGAAATACGTACTTTACAGAAAGGTCTCTAATCTATGGTTCAGGGGAAAAAGCCAAAAAGATGTAACAAAATTTTTCCTACCAACTTTTTCGCATACTGTGCTAGAGCTTCCACGATTGCGTCATTGGAAAGCCATTTCAAAGACGAGAAATACGTACTTTACAGAAAGGTCATCTGATCTCTGGTTCAGGAGCAAAAGCCAAAAAGTTGTAACAAAATTCTTCTTACCAACATTTTCCCAAATTCAGCTAGAGCTTCGAGAATTGCGTCATTGGAAAGCCCTTTCAAAGTCGAGAAATACGTACTTTACAGAAAGGTCATCTGATCTTTGGTTCAGGAGAAAAAGCCAAAAAGGTGCAACAAAATTCTTCCCACCAACTTTTCCCAAATTCAGCTAGAGCTTCGAGAATTAGGTCGTTGGAAAGCCCTTTGAAAGACGAGAAATACGTACTTTACAGAAAGGTCATCTGATCTCTGGTTCAGGAGAAAAATTCAAAAAGGTGTAACAAAATAATTCCTACCAACTTTTTCCCAAATTGAGCTAGAAATTCGAGAATTTTGTCATTGGAAAGCCCCTTTCAAAGACGAGAAATACGTACTTTACAGAAAGGTCATCTGATCACTGGTTCAGGAGAAAAAGCCAAAAAGATGTAACAAAATTCTTCCTACCAACTTTTTCCCATTTGAGCTAGAGCTTCGAGAATTGCGTCGTTGGAAAGCCGTTTCAAAGTCGAGAAATCCGTAGTTTACAGAAAGGTCATCTGATCTTTGGTTCACGAGAAAAACCCAAAAAGTTTAAAAAAATTCTTTCTACCAACTTTTTCCCAAATTCAGCTAGAGCTTCGAAGATTGCGTCATTGGAAAGCGCTTTCAAAGACGAGAAATACGTAATTTACAGAAAGGTCATCTGATTTCTGGTTCAGGAGACAAAGCCAAAACGTTGTAACAAATTCTTCGTACCAACTTTTTCCCAAATTCAGCTAGAGCTTCGAAGATTGCGTCATTGGAAAGCCCTTTCAAAGACGAGAAAAACGTACTTTACAGAAAGGTCATCTGATCTCTGGTTCTGGAGAAAAAGCCAAAAATGTGTAACAAAATACTTCCTACCAACTTTTTCCCAAATTGACCTAGAAATTCGAGAATTGTTTCGTTGGAAAGCCCCTTTCAAAAACCAGAAATACGTACTTTACAGAAAGGTCATCTGATCTCTGGTTCAGGAGAAAAAGCCAAAAAGCTGTAACAAAATTCTTCCTACCAACTTTTCAATTTTGAGCTAGAGCTTCCACGATTGCGTCATTGGAAAGCCCTTTCAAAGACGAGAAATACGTACTTTACAGAAAGGTCATTTGATCTCTGGTTCAGGAGAAAAGCCAAAAATTTGTAACAAAGTTCTTCCTACCAACTTTTTCCCATTTGAGCTAGAGCTTCCACGATTGCGTCATTGGAAAGCCCTTTCAAAGACGAGAAATACGTACTTTAGAGAAAGGTCATCTGATTTCTGGTTCAGGACAAAAAGCCAAAACGTTGAAACAAATTCTTCGTACCAACGTTTTCCCAAATTCAGCTAGAGCTTCGAAGATTGTGTCATTGGAAAGCCCTTTCAAAGACGAGAAATGTGTACCTTACAGAAAGGTCATCTGATCTCTGGTTCAGAAGAAAAAGCCAAAAATGTGTAACAAAATTCTTCTTCCGAACTTTTCTCAATTTCAGCTAGAGCTTCGAGAATTACGTCATTGGAAAGCCCTTTCAAAGACGAGAAATACGTACTTCACAGAAAGGTCATCTGATCTCTGGTTCAGGAGAAAAAGTCAAAAAGGTGCAACAAAATTCTTCCCACCAACTTTTCCCAAATTCAGCTAGAGCTTCGAGAATTGGGTCGTTGGAAAGCCCTTTGAAAGACGAGAAATACGTACTTTACAGAAAGGTCATCTGATCTCTGGTTCAGGAGAAAAATCCAAAAAGGTGTAACAAAATAATTCCTACCAACTTTTTCCCAAATTGAGCTAGAAATTCGAGAATTGTGTCATTGGAAAGCCCCTTTCAAAGACGAGAAATACGTACTTTACAGAAAGGTCATCTGATCACTGGTTCAGGAGAAAAAGCCAAAAAGATGTAACAAAATTCTTCCTACCAACTTTTTCCCATTTGAGCTAGAGCTTCGAGAATTGCGTCGTTGGAAAGCCGTTTCAAAGTCGAGAAATCCGTAGTTTACAGAAAGGTCATCTGATCTTTGGTTCACGAGAAAAACCCAAAAAGTTTAAAAAAATTCTTTCTACCAACTTTTTCCCAAATTCAGCTAGAGCTTCGAAGATTGCGTCATTGGAAAGCGCTTTCAAAGACGAGAAATACGTAATTTACAGAAAGGTCATCTGATTTCTGGTTCAGGAGAAAAAGCCAAAACGTTGTAACAAATTCTTCGTACCAACTTTTTCCCAAATTCAGCTAGAGCTTCGAAGATTGTGTCATTGGAAAGCCCTTTCAAAGGTGAGAAGTACGTATCTTACAGAAAGGTCATCTGATCTCTGGTTCAGGAGAAAAAGCCAAAAAGTTGTAACAAAATTCTTCCTACCAACTTTTTCCCATTTGAGCTAGAGCTTCCACGATTGCGTCATTGGAAAGCCCTTTCAAAGACGAGAAAAACGTACTTTACAGAAAGGTAATCTGATCTCTGGTTCTGGAGAAAAAGCCAAAAATGTGTAACAAAATACTTCCTACCAACTTTTTCCCAAATTGACCTAGAAATTCGAGAATTGTTTCGTTGGAAAGCCCCTTTCAAAAACCAGAAATACGTACTTTACAGAAAGGTCATCTGATCTCTGGTTCAGGAGAAAAAGCCAAAAAGCTGTAACAAAATTCTTCCTACCAACTTTTCAATTTTGAGCTAGAGCTTCCACGATTGCGTCATTGGAAAGCCCTTTCAAAGGCGAGAAATACGTACTTTACAGAAAGGTCATTTGATCTCTGGTTCAGGAGAAAAGCCAAAAAGTTGTAACAAAGTTCTTCCTACCAACTTTTTCCCATTTGAGCTAGAGCTTCCACGATTGCGTCATTGGAAAGCCCTTTCAAAGACGAGAAATACGTACTTTACAGAAAGGTCATCTGATTTCTGGTTCAGGAGAAAAAGCCAAAAAGTTGAAACAAATTCTTCGTACCAACGTTTTCCCAAATTCAGCTAGAGCTTCGAAGATTGTGTCATTGGAAAGCCCTTTCAAAGACGAGAAATGTGTACCTTACAGAAAGGTCATCTGATCTCCGGTTCAGAAGAAAAAGCCAAAAATGTGTAACAAAATTCTTCTTCCGAACTTTTCTCAATTCAGCTAGAGCTTCGAGAATTGCGTCATTGGAAAGCCCTTTCAAAGACGAGAAATACGTACTTTACAGAAAGGTCATCTGATCTCTGGTTCAGGAGAAAAAGCCAAAAAGATGTAACAAAATTCTTCCTACCAACATTTTCACAAATTCAGCTAGAGCTTCGAGAATTGCGTCATTGGAAAGCCCTTTCAAAGACGAGAAATACATACTTTACAGAAAGGTCTCTAATCTCTGGTTCAGGAGAAAAAGCCAAAAAGATGTAACAAAATTCTTCCTACCAACTTTTTCGCATACTGTGCTAGAGCTTCCACGATTGCGTCATTGGAAAGCCCTTTCAAAGACGAGAAATACGTACTTTACAGAATGGTCATCTGATCACTGGTTCAGGAGAAAAAGCCAAAAAGTGTAACAAAATACTTCCTACCAACTTTTTTGCAATTTGAGCTAAAAATTCCAGAATTGCGTCATTGGAAAGCGCTTTAAAAGACGAGAAATACGTACTTTACAGAAAGGTTATGTGATCTCTGCTTCAGGAGAAAAAGACAAAAATTTGTAAGAAAATACTTCCTACCAACTTTTTCCCAAATTGAGCTAGAAATTCGAGAATTGCGTCATTGGAAAGCCTTTTTCAAAGACGAGAAATACGTACTTTACAGAAAGGTCATCTGATCACTGGTTCAGGAGAAAAAGCCAAAAAGTTGTAACAAAATTCTTCCTACCAACTTTTTCCCATTTGAGCTAGAACTTCGAGAATTGCGTCGTTGGAAAGCCGTTTCAAAGTCGAGAAATCCGTACTTTACAGAAAGGTTATCTGATCTTTGGTTCACTAGAAAAACCTAAAAAGTTTAAAAAAATTCTTCCTACCAACTTTTTCCCAATTTCAGCTAGAGCTTCGAAGATTGCGTCATTGGAAAGCGCGTTCAAAGACGAGAAATACGTACTTTACAGAAGGGTCATCTGATCTCTGGTTCAGGAGAAAAAGCCAAAAGGTTGTAACAAATTCTTCGTACCATCTTTTTCCCAAATTCAGCTAGAGCTTCGAAGATTGTGTCATTGGAAAGCCCTTTCACAGACGAGAAGTACGTACCTTACAGAAAGGTATTCTGATCTCTGGTTCAGGAGAAAAAGCAAAAAAGGTGTAACAAAATTCTTCCTACCAAACTTTTCCCAAATTGAGCTAGAGGTTCCAGAATTGCGTCATTGGACAGCCCTTTCAAAGACGAGAAATACGTACTCTACAGAAAGGTCATCTGATCTCTGGTTCACAAGAAAAAGCCAAAAAGGTGTAACAAAATTCTTCCTACCAACTTTTCCCAAATTCAGCTAGAGCTTCGAAGATTGTGTCATTGGAAAGCCCTTTCACAGACGAGAAGTACGTACCTTACAGAAAGGTATTCTGATCTCTGGTTCAGGAGAAAAAGCCAAAAAGGTGTAACAAAATAAATCCTACCAACGTTTTCCCAAATTGAGCTAGAAATTCGAGAATTGTGTCATTGGAAAGCCCCTTTCAAAGACGAGAAATACGTACTTTACAGAAAGGTCATCTGATCACTGGTTCAGGAGAAAAAGCCAAAAAGTGTAACAAAATACTTCCTACCAACTTTTTTCCAATTTGAGCTAGAAATTCCAGAATTGCGTCATTGGAAAGCTCTTTGAAAGACGAGAAATACGTACTTTACAGAAAGGTCATGTGATCTCTGGTTCAGGAGAAAAAGCCAAAAAGTTGTAACAAAATTCTTCCTACCAACTTTTTCCCATTTGAGCTAGAGCTTCGAGAATTGCGTCGTTGGAAAGCCGTTTCAAAGTCGAGAAATGCGTACTTTACAGAAAGGTCATCTGATCTTTGGTTCACGAGAAAAACCCAAAAAGTTTTAAAAAATTCTTTCTACCAACTTTTTCCCAAATTTAGCTAGAGCTTTGAAGATTGTGTCATTGGAAAGCCCTTTCACAGACGAGAAGTACGTACCTTACAGGAAGGTAATCTCATCTCTGGTTCAGGAGAAAAAGCCAAAAAGGTGTAACAAAATTCTTCATACCAACTTTTTCCCATTTGAGCTAGAGCTTCCACGATTGCGTCATTGGAAAGCCCTTTCAAAGTCGAGAAATGCGTACTTTACAGAAAGGTCATCTGATCTCTGGTTCTGGAGAAAAAGCCAAAAATGTGTAACAAAATATTTCCTACCAACTTTTTCCCAAATTGAGCTAGAAATTCGAGAATTGTTTCGTTGGAAAGCCCCTTTCAAAGACGAGAAATACGTACTTTATAGAAAGGTCATTTGATCTCTGGTTCAGGAGAAAAGCCAAAAAGTTGTAACAAAGTTCTTCCTACCAACTTTTTCCCATTTGAGCTAGAGCTTCCACGATTGCGTCATTGGAAAGCCCTTTCAAAGACGAGAAATACGTATTTTACAGAAAGGTCATCTAATCTCTGGTTGAGGAGAAAAAGCCAAAAAGGTGTACCAAAATTCTTCCTACCAACTTTTTCGCATACTGTGCTAGAGCTTCCACGATTGCGTCATTGGAAAGCCCTTTCAAAGACGAGAAATACGTACTTTACAGAAAGGTCATCTGATCTCTGCTTCAGGAGAAAAAGCCAAAAAGTTGTAACAAAATTCTTCCTACCAACATTTTCCCAAATTCAGCTAGAGCTTCGAGAATTGCGTCATTGGAAAGTCCTTTCAAAGTCGAGAAATACGTACTTTACAGAAAGGTCATCTGATCTCTGGTTCTGGAGAAAAAGCCAAAAATGTGTAACAAAATACTTCCTACCAACTTTTTCCCAAATTGAGCTAGAAATTCGAGAATTGTGTCATTGGAAAGCCCCTTTCAAAGACGAGAAATACGTACTTTATAGAAAGGACATCTGATCTCTGGTTCAGGAGAAAAAGCCAAAAAGTGTAACAAAATACTTCGTACCATCTTTTTTCCAATTTGAGCTAGAAATTCGAGAATTGCGTCATTGGGTAACCCTTTGAAAGACGAGAAATACGTACTTTACAGAAAGGTCATCTGATCTCTGGTTCAGGAGAAAAAACCAAAAAGTTGTAACAATATTCTTCCTACCAACTTTTTCCCAAATTCACCTAGAGCTTCGAGGATTGCCTCATTGGAAAACCCTTTCAAAGTCGAGAAATACGTAGTTTACAGAAAGGTCATCTGATCTCTGGTTCAGGAGAAAAAGCCAAAAAGGTGTAACAAAATTCTTCCTACCAACTTTTCCCATTTGAGCTAGAGCTTCCACGATTGCGTCATTGGAAAGCCCTTTCAAAGACGAGAAATACGTATTTTACAGAAAGGTCATCTGATCTCTGGTTCAGGAGAAAAAGCCAAAAAGGTGTAAGAAAATTCTTCCTACCAACTTTTTCCCAAATTCAGCTAGAAATTCGAGAATTGTGTCATTGGAAAGCCCCTTTCAAAGTCGAGAAATACGTACTTTATAGAAAGGTCATCTGATCTCTGGTTCAGGAGAAAAAGCCAGAAAGTGTAACAAAATACTTCGTACCAACTTTTTTCCAATTTGAGCTAGAAATTCGAGAATTGCGTCATTGGATAACCCTTTGAAAGACGAGAAATACGTACTTTACAGAAAGGTCATCTGATCTCTGGTTCAGGAGAAAAAACCAAAAAGTTGTAACAATATTCTTCCTACCAACTTTTTCCCAAATTCACCTAGAGCTTCGAGGATTGCCTCATTGGAAAGCCCTTTCAAAGACGAGAAATACGTACTTTACAGAAAGGTCATCTGATTTCTGGTTCAGGAGAAAAAGCCAAAAAGGTGAAACAAAATTCTTCCTACCAACTTTCTCCCATTTGAGCTAGAGCTTCCACGATTGCGTCATTGGAAAGCCCTTTCAAAGTCGAGAAATACGTACTTTACAGAAAGGTCATCTGATTTCTGGTTCAGGAGAAAAAGCCAAAATGGTGAAACAAATTCTTCGTACCAACTTTTCCCCAAATTCAGCTAGAGCTTCGAAGATTGTGTCATTCGAAAGCCCTTTCAAAGACGAGAAACACGTGCCTTACAGAAAGGTCATCTGATCTTTGGTTCAGAAGAAAAAGCCAACAATGTGTAAGAAAATTCTTCTTCCGAACTTTTCCCAATTTCAGCTAGAGCTTCGAGAATTGCGTCATTGGAAAGCCCTTTCAAAGACGAGAAATACGTACTTTACAGAAAGGTCTCTAATCTCTGGTTCAGGAGAAAAAGCCAAAAAGATGTAACAAAATTCTTCCTACCAACATTTTCACAAATTCAGCTAGAGCTTCGAGAATTGCGTCATTGGAAAGCCCTTTCAAAGACGAGAAATGCGTACTTTACAGAAAGGTCTCTAATCTCTGGTTCAGGAGAAAAAGCCAAAAAGATGTAACAAAATTCTTCCTACCAACTTTTTCGCATACTGTGCTAGAGCTTCCACGATTGCGTCATTGGAAAGCCCTTTCAAAGACGAGAAATACGTACTTTACAGAATGGTCATCTGATCACTGGTTCAGGAGAAAAAGCCAAAAAGTGTAACAAAATACTTCCTACCAACGTTTTTGCAATTTGAGCTAAAAATTCCAGAATTGCGTCATTGGAAAGCGCTTTAAAAGACGAGAAATACGTACTTTACAGAAAGGTCATGTGATCTCTGCTTCAGGAGAAAAAGACAAAAATGTGTAAGAAAATACTTCCTACCAACTTTTTCCCAAATTGAGCTAGAAATTCGAGAATTGTGTCATTGGAAAGCCCCTTTCAAAGACGAGAAATACGTACTTTACAGAAAGGTCATCTGATCACTGGTTCAGGAGAAAAAGCCAAAAAGTTGTAACAAAATTCTTCCTACCAACTTTTTCCCATTTGAGCTAGAGCTTCGAGAATTGCGTCGTTGGAAAGCCGTTTCAAAGTCGAGAAATCCGTACTTTACAGAAAGGTTATCTGATCTTTGGTTCACGAGAAAAACCCAAAAAGTTTAAAAAAATTCTTCCTACCAACTTTTTCCCAATTTCAGCTAGAGCTTCGAAGATTGCGTCATTGGAAAGCGCGTTCAAAGACGAGAAATACGTACTTTACAGAAGGGTCATCTGATCTCTGGTTCAGGAGAAAAAGCCAAAAGGTTGTAACAAATTCTTCGTACCATCTTTTTCCCAAATTCAGCTAGAGCTTCGAAGATTGTGTCATTGGAAAGCCCTTTCACAGACGAGAAGTACGTACCTTACAGAAAGGTATTCTGATCTCTGGTTCAGGAGAAAAAGCAAAAAAGGTGTAACAAAATTCTTCCTACCAAACTTTTCCCAAATTGAGCTAGAGGTTCGAGAATTGCGTCATTGGACAGCCCTTTCAAAGACGAGAAATACGTACTCTACAGAAAGGTCATCTGATCTCTGGTTCACAAGAAAAAGCCAAAAAGGTGTAACAAAATTCTTCCTACCAACTTTTCCCAAATTCAGCTAGAGCTTCGAAGATTGTGTCATTGGAAAGCCCTTTCACAGACGAGAAGTACGTACCTTACAGAAAGGTATTCTGATCTCTGGTTCAGGAGAAAAAGCCAAAAAGGTGTAACAAAATAAATCCTACCAACGTTTTCCCAAATTGAGCTAGAAATTCGAGAATTGTGTCATTGGAAAGCCCCTTTCAAAGACGAGAAATACGTACTTTACAGAAAGGTCATCTGATCACTGGTTCAGGAGAAAAAGCCAAAAAGTGTAACAAAATACTTCCTACCAACTTTTTTCCAATTTGAGCTAGAAATTCCAGAATTGCGTCATTGGAAAGCTCTTTGAAAGACGAGAAATACGTACTTTACAGAAAGGTCATGTGATCTCTGGTTCAGGAGAAAAAGCCAAAAAGTTGTAACAAAATTCTTCCTACGAACTTTTTCCCATTTGAGCTAGAGCTTCGAGAATTGCGTCGTTGGAAAGCCGTTTCAAAGTCGAGAAATGCGTACTTTACAGAAAGGTCATCTGATCTTTGGTTCACGAGAAAAACCCAAAAAGTTTTAAAAAATTCTTTCTACCAACTTTTTCCCAAATTTAGCTAGAGCTTCGAAGATTGTGTCATTGGAAAGCCCTTTCACAGACGAGAAGTACGTACCTTACAGAAAGGTAATCTCATCTCTGGTTCAGGAGAAAAAGCCAAAAAGGTGTAACAAAATTCTTCATACCAACTTTTTCCCATTTGAGCTAGAGCTTCCACGATTGCGTCATTGGAAAGCCCTTTCAAAGTCGAGAAATGCGTACTTTACAGAAAGGTCATCTGATCTCTGGTTCTGGAGAAAAAGCCAAAAATGTGTAACAAAATATTTCCTACCAACTTTTTCCCAAATTGAGCTAGAAATTCGAGAATTGTTTCGTTGGAAAGCCCCTTTCAAAGACGAGAAATACGTACTTTATAGAAAGGTCATTTGATCTCTGGTTCAGGAGAAAAGCCAAAAAGTTGTAACAAAGTTCTTCCTACCAACTTTTTCCCATTTGAGCTAGAGCTTCCACGATTGCGTCATTGGAAAGCCCTTTCAAAGACGAGAAATACGTATTTTACAGAAAGGTCATCTGATTTCTGGTTCAGGAGAAAAAGCCAAAAATGGTGTAACAATTTCTTCGTACCAACTTTTCCCAAATTCAGCTAGCGCTTCGAAGATTGTGTCATTGGAAAGCCCTTTCAAAGGTGAGAAGTACGTACCTTACAGAAAGGTCATGTGATCTCTGGTTCAGAAGAAAAAGCCAAAAATGTGTAACAAAATTCTTCCTACCAACTTTTCCCAATTTCAGCTAGAGCTTCGAGAATTGCGTCATTGGAAAGCCCTTTCAAAGACGAGAAATACGCACTTTACAGAAAGGTCATCTAATCTCTGGTTGAGGAGAAAAAGCCAAAAAGGTGTACCAAAATTCTTCCTACCAACTTTTTCGCATACTGTGCTAGAGCTTCCACGATTGCGTCATTGGAAAGCCCTTTCAAAGACGAGAAATACGTACTTTACAGAAAGGTCATCTGATCTCTGCTTCAGGAGAAAAAGCCAAAAAGTTGTAACAAAATTCTTCCTACCAACATTTTCCCAAATTCAGCTAGAGCTTCGAGAATTGCGTCATTGGAAAGTCCTTTCAAAGTCGAGAAATACGTACTTTACAGAAAGGTCATCTGATCTCTGGTTCTGGAGAAAAAGCCAAAAATGTGTAACAAAATACTTCCTACCAACTTTTTCCCAAATTGAGCTAGAAATTCGAGAATTGTGTCATTGGAAAGCCCCTTTCAAAGACGAGAAATACGTACTTTATAGAAAGGACATCTGATCTCTGGTTCAGGAGAAAAAGCCAAAAAGTGTAACAAAATACTTCGTACCATCTTTTTTCCAATTTGAGCTAGAAATTCGAGAATTGCGTCATTGGATAACCCTTTGAAAGACGAGAAATACGTACTTTAGAGAAAGGTCATCTGATCTCTGGTTCAGGAGAAAAAACCAAAAAGTTGTAACAATATTCTTCCTACCAACTTTTTCCCAAATTCACCTAGAGCTTCGAGGATTGCCTCATTGGAAAACCCTTTCAAAGACGAGAAATACGTAGTTTACAGAAAGGTCATCTGATCTCTGGTTCAGGAGAAAAAGCCAAAAAGGTGTAACAAAATTCTTCCTACCAACTTTTCCCATTTGAGCTAGAGCTTCCACGATTGCGTCATTGGAAAGCCCTTTCAAAGACGAGAAATACGTATTTTACAGAAAGGTCATCTGATTTCTGGTTCAGGAGAAAAAGCCAAAAAGGTGTAAGAAAATTCTTCCTACCAACTTTTTCCCAAATTGAGCTAGAAATTCGAGAATTGTGTCATTGGAAAGCCCCTTTCAAAGTCGAGAAATACGTTTTTTATAGAAAGGTCATCTGATCTCTGGTTCAGGAGAAAAAGCCAGAAAGTGTAACAAAATACTTCGTACCAACTTTTTTCCAATTTGAGCTAGAAATTCGAGAATTGCGTCATTGGATAACCCTTTGAAAGACGAGAAATACGTACTTTACAGAAAGGTCATCTGATCTCTGGTTCAGGAGAAAAAACCAAAAAGTTGTAACAATATTCTTCCTACCAACTTTTTCCCAAATTCACCTAGAGCTTCGAGGATTGCCTCATTGGAAAGCCCTTTCAAAGACGAGAAATACGTACTTTACAGAAAGGTCATCTGATTTCTGGTTCAGGAGAAAAAGCCAAAAAGGTGAAACAAAATTCTTCCTACCAACTTTCTCCCATTTGAGCTAGAGCTTCCACGATTGCGTCATTGGAAAGCCCTTTCAAAGTCGAGAAATACGTACTTTACAGAAAGGTCATCTGATTTCTGGTTCAGGAGAAAAAGCCAAAATGGTGAAACAAATTCTTCGTACCAACTTTTTTCCAATTTGAGCTAGAAATTCGAGAATTGCGTCATTGGATAACCCTTTGAAAGACGAGAAATACGTACTTTACAGAAAGGTCATCTGATCTCTGGTTCAGGAGAAAAAACCAAAAAGTTGTAACAATATTCTTCCTACCAACTTTTTCCCAAATTCACCTAGAGCTTCGAGGATTGCCTCATTGGAAAGCCCTTTCAAAGACGAGAAATACGTACTTTACAGAAAGGTCATCTGATCTCTGGTTCAGGAGAAAAAGCCAAAAAGGTGTAACAAAATTCTTCCTACCAACTTTCTCCCATTTGAGCTAGAGCTTCCACGATTGCGTCATTGGAAAGCCCTTTCAAAGACGAGAAATACGTACTTTACAGAAAGGTCATCTGATCTCTGGTTCAGGAGAAAAAGTCAAAAATGTCTAACAAAATTCTTCCTACCAACGTTTTCCCAAATTCAGCTAGAGCTTCGAGAATTGCGTCATTGGAAAGCAATTTCAAAGATGAGAAATACCTATTTTACAGAAAAGTCATCTGATCTCTGGTTCAGGAGAAAATGCGAAAAAGGTGTAACAAAATTCTTCCTACCAACTTTTTCCAATATTAGCTAGAGCTTCGAGGAATGCGTCACTGGAAATCCCTTTCAAAGACGAGAAATACGTACTTTACAGAAAGGTCATCTGATGTCTGGTTCAGGAGAAAAAGCCAAAAAGGTGTAAGAAAATTCGTCCTACCAACTTTTTCGCATATTGTGCTAGAGCTTCGAAGATTGCGTCATTGGAAAGCCCTTTCAAAGACCAGAAATACGTACTTTAGAGAAAGGTCATCTGATCTCTGGTTCAGGAGAAAAGCCAAAAAGGTGTAACAAAATTCTTCTTCCGAACTTTTCTCAATTTCAGCTAGAGCTTCGAGAATTGCGTCATTGGAAATCCCTTTCAAAGTCGAGAAATACGTACTTTACAGAAAGGTCATCTGATCTCTGGTTCAGGAGAAAAAGCCAAAAAGGTGTAACAAAATTCTTCCTACCAACTTTCTCCCATTTGAGCTAGAGCTTCCACGATTGCGTCATTGGAAAGCCCTTTCAAAGTCGAGAAATACGTACTTTACAGAAAGGTCATCTGATCTCTGGTTCAGGAGAAAAAGCCAAAACGGTGTAACAAAATTCTTACTACCAACTTTTTCCCATTTGAGCTAGAGCTTCCAGGATTGCGTCATTGGAAAGCCCTTTCAAAGACGAGAAATACGTATTTTACAGAAAGGTCATCTGATCTCTGGTTCAGGAGAAAAAGCCAAAAAGGTGTAAGAAAATTCTTCCTACCAACTTTTTCCCAAATTGAGCTAGAAATTCGAGAATTGTGTCATTGGAAAGCCCCTTTCAAAGTCGAGAAATACGTACTTTATAGAAAGGTCATCTGATCTCTGGTTCAGGAGAAAAAGCCAAAAAGTGTAACAAAATACTTCGTACCAACTTTTTTCCAATTTGAGCTAGAAATTCGAGAATTGCGTCATTGGATAACCCTTTGAAAGACGAGAAATACGTACTTTACAGAAAGGTCATCTGATCTCTGGTTCAGGAGAAAAAACCAAAAAGTTGTAACAATATTCTTCCTACCAACTTTTTCCCAAATTCACCTAGAGCTTCGAGGATTGCCTCATTGGAAAACCCTTTCAAAGACGAGAAATACGTAGTTTACAGAAAGGTCATCTGATCTCTGGTTCAGGAGAAAAAGCCAAAAAGGTGTAACAAAATTCTTCCTACCAACTTTTCCCATTTGAGCTAGAGCTTCCACGATTGCGTCATTGGAAAGCCCTTTCAAAGACGAGAAATACGTATTTTACAGAAAGGTCATCTGATCTCTGGTTCAGGAGAAAAAGCCAAAAAGGTGTAAGAAAATTCTTCCTACCAACTTTTTCCCAAATTGAGCTAGAAATTCGAGAATTGTGTCATTGGAAAGCCCCTTTCAAAGTCGAGAAATACGTACTTTATAGAAAGGTCATCTGATCTCTGGTTCAGGAGAAAAAGCCAAAAAGTGTAACAAAATACTTCGTACCAACTTTTTTCCAATTTGAGCTAGAAATTCGAGAATTGCGTCATTGGATAACCCTTTGAAAGACGAGAAATACGTACTTTACAGAAAGGTCATCTGATCTCTGGTTCAGGAGAAAAAACCAAAAAGTTGTAACAATATTCTTCCTACCAACTTTTTCCCAAATTCACCTAGAGCTTCGAGGATTGCCTCATTGGAAAGCCCTTTCAAAGACGAGAAATACGTACTTTGCAGAAAGGTCATCTGATTTCTGGTTCAGGAGAAAAAGCCAAAAAGGTGAAACAAAATTCTTCCTACCAACTTTCTCCCATTTGAGCTAGAGCTTCCACGATTGCGTCATTGGAAAGCCCTTTCAAAGACGAGAAATACGTACTTTACAGAAAGGTCATCTGATTTCTGGTTCAGGAGAAAAAGCCAAAATGGTGAAACAAATGCTTCGTACCAACTTTTTCCCAAATTCAGCTAGAGCTTCGAAGATTGTGTCATTCGAAAGCCCTTTCAAAGACGAGAAACACGTGCCTTACAGAAAGGTCATCTGATCTTTGGTTCAGAAGAAAAAGCCAACAATGTGTAAGAAAATTCTTCTTCCGAACTTTTCCCAATTTCAGCTAGAGCTTCGAGAATTGCGTCATTGGAAAGCCCTTTCAAAGTCGAGAAATACGTACTTTACAGAAAGGTCATCTGATCTCTGGTTCAGGAGAAAAAGCCAAAAAGGTGTAACAAAATTCTTCCTACCAACTTTCTCCCATTTGAGCTAGAGCTTCCACGATTGCGTCATTGGAAAGCCCTTTCAAAGACGAGAAATACGTATTTTACAGAAAGGTCATCTGATCTCTGGTTCAGGAGAAAAAGCCAAAAAGGTGTAAGAAAATTCTTCCTACCAACTTTTTCCCAAATTGAGCTAGAAATTCGAGAATTGTGTCATTGGAAAGCCCCTTTCAAAGTCGAGAAATTCGTACTTTATAGAAAGGTCATCTGATCTCTGGTTCAGGAGAAAAAGCCAGAAAGTGTAACAAAATACTTCGTACCAACTTTTTTCCAATTTGAGCTAGAAATTCGAGAATTGCGTCATTGGATAACCCTTTGAAAGACGAGAAATACGTACTTTACAGAAAGGTCATCTGATCTCTGGTTCAGGAGAAAAAACCAAAAAGTTGTAACAATATTCTTCCTACCAACTTTTTCCCAAATTCAGCTAGAGCTTCGAGAATTGCGTCATTGGAAATCCCTTTCAAAGTCGAGAAATACGTACTTTACAGAAAGGTCATCTGATCTCTGGTTCAGGAGAAAAAGCCAAAAAGGTGTAACAAAATTCTTCCTACCAACTTTCTCCCATTTGAGCTAGAGCTTCCACGATTGCGTCATTGGAAAGCCCTTTCAAAGTCGAGAAATACGTACTTTACAGAAAGGTCATCTGATCTCTGGTTCAGGAGAAAAAGCCAAAACGGTGTAACAAAATTCTTACTACCAACTTTTTCCCATTTGAGCTAGAGCTTCCAGGATTGCGTCATTGGAAAGCCCTTTCAAAGACGAGAAATACGTATTTTACAGAAAGGTCATCTGATCTCTGGTTCAGGAGAAAAAGCCAAAAAGGTGTAAGAAAATTCTTCCTACCAACTTTTTCCCAAATTGAGCTAGAAATTCGAGAATTGTGTCATTGGAAAGCCCCTTTCAAAGTCGAGAAATACGTACTTTATAGAAAGGTCATCTGATCTCTGGTTCAGGAGAAAAAGCCAAAAAGTGTAACAAAATACTTCGTACCAACTTTTTTCCAATTTGAGCTAGAAATTCGAGAATTGCGTCATTGGATAACCCTTTGAAAGACGAGAAATACGTACTTTACAGAAAGGTCATCTGATCTCTGGTTCAGGAGAAAAAACCAAAAAGTTGTAACAATATTCTTCCTACCAACTTTTTCCCAAATTCACCTAGAGCTTCGAGGATTGCCTCATTGGAAAACCCTTTCAAAGACGAGAAATACGTAGTTTACAGAAAGGTCATCTGATCTCTGGTTCAGGAGAAAAAGCCAAAAAGGTGTAACAAAATTCTTCCTACCAACTTTTCCCATTTGAGCTAGAGCTTCCACGATTGCGTCATTGGAAAGCCCTTTCAAAGACGAGAAATACGTATTTTACAGAAAGGTCATCTGATCTCTGGTTCAGGAGAAAAAGCCAAAAAGGTGTAAGAAAATTCTTCCTACCAACTTTTTCCCAAATTGAGCTAGAAATTCGAGAATTGTGTCAGTGGAAAGCCCCTTTCAAAGTCGAGAAATTCGTACTTTATAGAAAGGTCATCTGATCTCTGGTTCAGGAGAAAAAGCCAGAAAGTGTAACAAAATACTTCGTACCAACTTTTTTCCAATTTGAGCTAGAAATTCGAGAATTGCGTCATTGGATAACCCTTTGAAAGACGAGAAATACGTACTTTACAGAAAGGTCATCTGATCTCTGGTTCAGGAGAAAAAACCAAAAAGTTGTAACAATATTCTTCCTACCAACTTTTTCCCAAATTCAGCTAGAGCTTCGAGAATTGCGTCATTGGAAATCCCTTTCAAAGTCGAGAAATACGTACTTTACAGAAAGGTCATCTGATCTCTGGTTCAGGAGAAAAAGCCAAAAAGGTGTAACAAAATTCTTCCTACCAACTTTCTCCCATTTGAGCTAGAGCTTCCACGATTGCGTCATTGGAAAGCCCTTTCAAAGTCGAGAAATACGTACTTTACAGAAAGGTCATCTGATCTCTGGTTCAGGAGAAAAAGCCAAAACGGTGTAACAAAATTCTTACTACCAACTTTTTCCCATTTGAGCTAGAGCTTCCAGGATTGCGTCATTGGAAAGCCCTTTCAAAGACGAGAAATACGTATTTTACAGAAAGGTCATCTGATCTCTGGTTCAGGAGAAAAAGCCAAAAAGGTGTAAGAAAATTCTTCCTACCAACTTTTTCCCAAATTGAGCTAGAAATTCGAGAATTGTGTCATTGGAAAGCCCCTTTCAAAGTCGAGAAATACGTACTTTATAGAAAGGTCATCTGATCTCTGGTTCAGGAGAAAAAGCCAAAAAGTGTAACAAAATACTTCGTACCAACTTTTTTCCAATTTGAGCTAGAAATTCGAGAATTGCGTCATTGGATAACCCTTTGAAAGACGAGAAATACGTACTTTACAGAAAGGTCATCTGATCTCTGGTTCAGGAGAAAAAACCAAAAAGTTGTAACAATATTCTTCCTACCAACTTTTTCCCAAATTCACCTAGAGCTTCGAGGATTGCCTCATTGGAAAACCCTTTCAAAGACGAGAAATACGTAGTTTACAGAAAGGTCATCTGATCTCTGGTTCAGGAGAAAAAGCCAAAAAGGTGTAACAAAATTCTTCCTACCAACTTTTCCCATTTGAGCTAGAGCTTCCACGATTGCGTCATTGGAAAGCCCTTTCAAAGACGAGAAATACGTATTTTACAGAAAGGTCATCTGATCTCTGGTTCAGGAGAAAAAGCCAAAAAGGTGTAAGAAAATTCTTCCTACCAACTTTTTCCCAAATTGAGCTAGAAATTCGAGAATTGTGTCATTGGAAAGCCCCTTTCAAAGTCGAGAAATACGTACTTTATAGAAAGGTCATCTGATCTCTGGTTCAGGAGAAAAAGCCAAAAAGTGTAACAAAATACTTCGTACCAACTTTTTTCCAATTTGAGCTAGAAATTCGAGAATTGCGTCATTGGATAACCCTTTGAAAGACGAGAAATACGTACTTTACAGAAAGGTCATCTGATCTCTGGTTCAGGAGAAAAAACCAAAAAGTTGTAACAATATTCTTCCTACCAACTTTTTCCCAAATTCACCTAGAGCTTCGAGGATTGCCTCATTGGAAAGCCCTTTCAAAGACGAGAAATACGTACTTTGCAGTGGGGCGGGGGTGGCTCAGTCGGTAGCGCGCCAGGCTCGTAATCTGTATTTCCCAGGTTCGAGTCCCAGCTGGGTCAGCGTTGAGATATATCTCCGCAAAAATTCCCCGCCCTGCCCACGGTCAGTAGGGGACACCGATGGGCTTGGAAAGGCCGCCGTCCGTCGGATGGGACGTTAAGCCGTGGCCCCGTGTGCGGGAGAGCCATACCCTGTGCACGTTAAAGAACACGCTGGATGGCCTTGACGGGAGGCTACCATCTGTCTCCCAACAGCTGTTCCAGTGGGTCCCCTCCCCCAACCTTCTCTGAGCCTTCGGGGTCCATGTGACCTGGCCATTTAGCCCTTGGTGTGCAAAAAAGTGCCGCTCAGAGGTAAAACAACCCAAAACAACGTACTTTGCAGAAAGGTCATCTGATTTCTGGTTCAGGAGAAAAAGCCAAAAAGGTGAAACAAAATTCTTCCTACCAACTTTCTCCCATTTGAGCTAGAGCTTCCACGATTGCGTCATTGGAAAGCCCTTTCAAAGACGAGAAATACGTACTTTACAGAAAGGTCATCTGATTTCTGGTTCAGGAGAAAAAGCCAAAATGGTGAAACAAATTCTTCGTACCAACTTTTTCCCAAATTCAGCTAGAGCTTCGAAGATTGTGTCATTCGAAAGCCCTTTCAAAGACGAGAAACACGTGCCTTACAGAAAGGTCATCTGATCTTTGGTTCAGAAGAAAAAGCCAACAATGTGTAAGAAAATTCTTCTTCCGAACTTTTCCCAATTTCAGCTAGAGCTTCGAGAATTGCGTCATTGGAAAGCCCTTTCAAAGTCGAGAAATACGTACTTTACAGAAAGGTCATCTGATCTCTGGTTCAGGAGAAAAAGCCAAAAAGGTGTAACAAAATTCTTCCTACCAACTTTCTCCCATTTGAGCTAGAGCTTCCACGATTGCGTCATTGGAAAGCCCTTTCAAAGACGAGAAATACGTATTTTACAGAAAGGTCATCTGATCTCTGGTTCAGGAGAAAAAGCCAAAAAGGTGTAAGAAAATTCTTCCTACCAACTTTTTCCCAAATTGAGCTAGAAATTCGAGAATTGTGTCATTGGAAAGCCCCTTTCAAAGTCGAGAAATTCGTACTTTATAGAAAGGTCATCTGATCTCTGGTTCAGGAGAAAAAGCCAGAAAGTGTAACAAAATACTTCGTAGCAACTTTTTTCCAATTTGAGCTAGAAATTCGAGAATTGCGTCATTGGATAACCCTTTGAAAGACGAGAAATACGTACTTTACAGAAAGGTCATCTGATCTCTGGTTCAGGAGAAAAAACCAAAAAGTTGTAACAATATTCTTCCTACCAACTTTTTCCCAAATTCAGCTAGAGCTTCGAGGATTGCCTCATTGGAAAGCCCTTTCAAAGACGAGAAATACGTACTTTACAGAAAGGTCATCTGATTTCTGGTTCAGGAGAAAAAGCCAAAAAGGTGAAACAAAATTCTTCCTACCAACTTTCTCCCATTTGAGCTAGAGCTTCCACGATTGCGTCATTGGAAAGCCCTTTCAAAGACGAGAAATACGTACTTTACAGAAACGTCATCTGATTTCTGGTTCAGGAGAAAAAGCCAAAATGGTGAAACAAATTCTTCGTACCAACTTTTTCCCAAATTCAGCTAGAGCTTCGAAGATTGTGTCATTCGAAAGCCCTTTCAAAGACGAGAAACTCGTGCCTTACAGAAAGGTCATCTGATTTTTGGTTCAGAAGAAAAAGCCAACAATGTGTAAGAAAATTCTTCTTCCGAACTTTTCCCAATTTCAGCTAGAGCTTCGAGAATTCCGTCATTGGAAAGCCCTTTCAAAGTCGAGAAATACGTACTTTACAGAAAGGTCATCTGATCTCTGGTTCAGGAGAAAAAGCCAAAAAGGTGTAACAAAATTCTTCCTACCAACTTTCTCCCATTTGAGCTAGAGCTTCCACGATTGCGTCATTGGAAAGCCCTTTCAAAGACGAGAAATACGTATTTTACAGAAAGGTCATCTGATCTCTGGTTCAGGAGAAAAAGCCAAAAAGGTGTAAGAAAATTCTTCCTACCAACTTTTTCCCAAATTGAGCTAGAAATTCGAGAATTGTGTCATTGGAAAGCCCCTTTCAAAGTCGAGAAATTCGTACTTTATAGAAAGGTCATCTGATCTCTGGTTCAGGAGAAAAAGCCAGAAAGTGTAACAAAATACTTTGTACCAACTTTTTTCCAATTTGAGCTAGAAATTCGAGAATTGCGTCATTGGATAACCCTTTGAAAGACGAGAAATACGTACTTTACAGAAAGGTCATCTGATCTCTGGTTCAGGAGAAAAAACCAAAAAGTTGTAACAATATTCTTCCTACCAACTTTTTCCCAAATTCAGCTAGAGCTTCGAGGATTGCCTCATTGGAAAGCCCTTTCAAAGACGAGAAATACGTACTTTACAGAAAGGTCATCTGATTTCTGGTTCAGGAGAAAAAGCCAAAAAGGTGAAACAAAATTCTTCCTACCAACTTTCTCCCATTTGAGCTAGAGCTTCCACGATTGCGTCATTGGAAAGCCCTTTCAAAGACGAGAAATACGTACTTTACAGAAAGGTCATCTGATTTCTGGTTCAGGAGAAAAAGCCAAAATGGTGAAACAAATTCTTCGTACCAACTTTTTCCCAAATTCAGCTAGAGCTTCGAAGATTGTGTCATTCGAAAGCCCTTTCAAAGACGAGAAACACGTGCCTTACAGAAAGGTCATCTGATTTTTGGTTCAGAAGAAAAAGCCAACAATGTGTAAGAAAATTCTTCTTCCGAACTTTTCCCAATTTCAGCTAGAGCTTCGAGAATTCCGTCATTGGAAAGCCCTTTCAAAGTCGAGAAATACGTACTTTACAGAAAGGTCATCTGATCTCTGGTTCAGGAGAAAAAGCCAAAAAGGTGTAACAAAATTCTTCCTACCAACTTTCTCCCATTTGAGCTAGAGCTTCCACGATTGCGTCATTGGAAAGCCCTTTCAAAGACGAGAAATACGTACTTTACAGAAAGGTCATCTGATCTCTGGTTCAGGAGAAAAAGTCAAAAATGTCTAACAAAATTCTTCCTACCAACGTTTTCCCAAATTCAGCTAGAGCTTCGAGAATTGCGTCATTGGAAAGCAATTTCGAAGATGAGAAATACCTATTTTACAGAAAAGTCATCTGATCTCTGGTTCAGGAGAAAATGCGAAAAAGGTGTAACAAAATTCTTCCTACCAACTTTTTCCAATATTAGCTAGAGCTTCGAGGAATGCGTCACTGGAAATCCCTTTCAAAGACGAGAAATACGTACTTTACAGAAAGGTCATCTGATGTCTGGTTCAGGAGAAAAAGCCAAAAAGGTGTAAGAAAATTCGTCCTCCCAACTTTTTCGCATATTGTGCTAGAGCTTCGAAGATTGCGTCATTGGAAAGCCCTTTCAAAGACCAGAAATACGTACTTTACAGAAAGGTCATCTGATCTCTGGTTCAGGAGAAAAGCCAAAAAGGTGTAACAAAATTCTTCTTCCGAACTTTTCTCAATTTCAGCTAGAGCTTCGAGAATTGCGTCATTGGAAATCCCTTTCAAAGTCGAGAAATACGTACTTTACAGAAAGGTCATCTGATCTCTGGTTCAGGAGAAAAAGCCAAAAAGGTGTAACAAAATTCTTCCTACCAACTTTCTCCCATTTGAGCTAGAGCTTCCACGATTGCGTCATTGGAAAGCCCTTTCAAAGTCGAGAAATACGTACTTTACAGAAAGGTCATCTGATCTCTGGTTCAGGAGAAAAAGCCAAAAAGGTGTAACAAAATTCTTCCTACCATCTTTCTCCCATTTGAGCTAGAGCTTCCACGATTGCGTCATTGGAAAGCCCTTTCAAAGACGAGAAATACGTACTTTACAGAAAGGTCATCTGATCTCTGGTTCAGGAGAAAAAGCCAAAAAGGTGTAACAAAATTCGTCCTACCAACTTTTTCGCATATTGTGCTAGAGCTTCGAAGAATGCGTCATTGGAAAGCCCTTTCAAAGACCAGAAACACGTACTTTACAGAAAGGTCATCTGATCTCTGGTTCAGGAGAAAAAGCCAAAAAGGTGTAACAAAATTCTTCCAACCAACTTTTTCCCATTTGAGCTAGAGCTTCCACGATTGCGTCATTGGAAAGCCCTTTCAAAGACGAGAAATACGTACTTTACAGAAAGGTCATCTGATCTCTGGTTCAGGAGAAAAAGCCAAAAATGTGTAACAAAATACTTCCTACCAACTTTTTCCCAAATTGAGCTAGAGCTTCGAGAATTGCGTCATTGGAAAGCCCTTTCAAAGTCGAGAAATACGTACTTTACAGAAAGGTCATCTGATCTCTAGTTCAGGAGAAAAAGCCAAAAAGGTGTAACAAAATTCTTCCTTCCAACTTTCTCCCATTTGAGCTAGAGCTTCCACGATTGCGTCATTGGAAAGCCCTTTCAAAGACGAGAAATACGTACTTTACAGAAAGGTCATCTGATTTCTGGTTCAGGAGAAAAAGCCAAAAAGGTGAAACAAATTCTTCGTACCAACTTTTTCCCAAATTCAGCTAGAGCTTCGAAGATTGTGTCATTCGAAAGCCCTTTCAAAGTCGAGAAATACGTGCCTTACAGAAAGGTCATCTGATCTTTGGTTCAGAAGAAAAAGCCAAAAATGTGTAAGAAAATTCTTCTTCCGAACTTTTCCCAATTTCAGCTAGAGCTTCGAGAATTGCGTCATTGGAAAGCCCTTTCAAAGACCATAAATACGTACTTTACAGAAAGGTCATCTGATCTCTGGTTCAGGAGAAAAAGTCAAAAATGTCTAACAAAATTCTTCCTACCAACGTTTTCCCAAATTCAGCTAGAACTTCGAGAACTGCGTCATTGGAAAGCAATTTCAAAGACGAGAAATACCTATTTTACAGAAAAGTCATCTGATCTCTGGTTCAGGAGAAAATGCGAAAAAGGTGTAACAAAATTCTTCCTACCAACTTTTCCCAATATTAGCTAGAGCTTCGAGGAATGCGTCATTGGAAAGCCCTTTCAAAGACGAGAAATTCCTACTTTACAGAAAGGTCATCTAATCTCTGGTTCAGGAGAAAAAGCCAAAAAGTTGTAACAAAATTCTTCCTACCAACTTTTCCCAAATTGAGCTAGACCTTCGAGGAATGCGACATTGGAAAGCCCTTTCACAGACGAGAAATACGTACCTTACAGAAAGGTCATCTGATTTCTGGTTCAGAAGAAAAAGCCAAAAATGTGTAACAAAATTCTTCCTCCGAACTTTTCCCAATTTCCGCTAGAGCTTCGAAGATTGCGTCATTGGAAAGCTCTTTCAAAGACCAGAAATACGTACTTTACAGAAAGGTCATCTGATCTCTGGTTCAGGAGAAAAAGCCAAAAAGGTTTAACAAAATTCTTCCTACCAACTTTTCACATTTGAGCTAGAGCTTCCACGAATGCGTCATTGGAAAGCCCTTTCAAAGACGAGAAATACGTACTTTACAGAAAGGTCATCTGATCTCTGGTTCAGGAGAAAAGCCAAAAAGGTGTAACAAAATTCTTCCTACCAACTTTTCACATTTGAGCTAGAGCTTCCACGATTGCGTCATTGGAAAGCCCTTTCAAAGACGAGAAATACGTACTTTACAGAAAGGTCATCTGATTTCTGGTTCAGGAGAAAAGCCAAAAAGTTGAAACAAATTCTTCGTACCAACGTTTTCCCAAATTCAGCTAGAGCTTCGAAGATTGTGTCATTCGAAAGCCCTTTCAAAGTCGAGAAATGCGTACCTTACAGAAAGGTCATCTGATCTCTGGTTCAGAAGAAAAAGCCAAAAATGTGTAACAAAATTCTTCTTCCGAACTTTTCCCAATTTCACCTAGAGCTTCGAGAATAGCGTCATTGGAAAGCCCTTTCAAAGACGAGAAATACGTACTTTACAGAAAGGTCATATGATCTCTGGTTCAGGAGAAAATGTCAAAAATGTCTAACAAAATTCTTCTTACCAACTTTTTCCCAAATTCAGCTAGAGCTTCGAGAATTGCGTCATTGGAAAGCCCTTTCAAAGTCGAGAAATACCTATTTTACAGAAAAGTCATCTGATCTTTGGTTCAGGAGAAAAAGCGAAAAAGGTGTAACAAAATTCTTCCTACCAACTTTTCCCAATTTGAGCTAGAGCTTCGAGAAGTGCGTCATTGGAAAGCCCTTTCAAAGACGAGAAATACCTACTTTACAGAAAGTTCATCTAATCTCTGGTTCAGGAGAAAAACCAAAAAGGTGTAACAAAATTCTTCCTACCAACTTTTCCCAAATTGAGCTAGAGCTTCGAAGAATGCGACATTCGAAAGCCCTTTGAAAGACGAGAAATACGTACTTTACAGAAAGGTCATCTGATTTCTGGTTCAGGAGAAAAAGCGAAAAAGGTGTAACAAATTCTTCGTACCAACTTTTTCCCAAATTCAGCTAGAGCTTCGAAGATTGTGTCATTGGAAAGCCCTTTCAAAGACGAGAAATACGTACCTTACAGAAAGGTCATCTAATCTCTGGTTCAGAAGAAAAAGCCAAAAATGTGTAACAAAATTCTTCCTCCGAACTTTTCCCAATTTCAGCTAGAGCTTCGAGAATTGCCTCATTGGAAAGCCCTTTCAAAGACGAGAAATACGTACTTTACAGAAAGGTCATCTGATCTCTGGTTCAGGAGAAAAAGTCAAAAATGTCTAACAAAATTCTTCCTACCAACTTTTTCCCAAATTCAGCTAGAGCTTCGAGAATTGCGTCATTGGAAAGTCCTTTCAAAGACCAGAAATACGTACTTTACAGAAAGGTCATCTGATCTCTGGTTCAGGAGAAAAAGTCAAAAATGTCTAACAAAATTCTTCCTACCACCTTTTTCCCAAATTCAGCTAGAGCTTCGAGAATTGCGTCATTGGAAAGCCCTTTCAAAGCCGAGAAATACGTACTTTACAGAAAGGTCATCTGATCTCTGGTTCAGGAGAAAAAGCCAAAAAGGTGTAACAAAATTATTCCTACCAACCTTTTCCCAAATTGAGCTAGAGCTTCGAGAATTGCGTCATTGGAAAGCCCTTTCAAAGACGAGAAATACGTACGTTACAGAAAGGTCATCTGATCTCTGGTTCAGGAGAAAAAGCCTAAAAGGTGTGACAAAATTCTTCCTACCAACTTTTTCCCAAATTCACCTAGAGCTTCGAGGATTGCGTCATTGGAAAACCCTTTCAAAGACGAGAAATACGTACTTTACAGAAAGGTCATTGAATCTCTGGTTGAGGAGAAAAAGCCAAAATGTTGTAGGTCATCATAGGTCAAATATACGAAAATGGTACTTGTGTAAATCCTCAGTTATGTGTTAATTTATTACCTACAAATTCAAATATTACCCTAGCGAGTAATTTGTGGAGAAGACGAGAACCTTACTCTGAACATGCAGGAATTAGAGACAGACTACAAGGATATAGATGTAATGGTCAGCAATTAGAAGCTTATGATTTGAAAGATGATGAAATCGTAGACGAGACTACTCTAACCGTTACAAATCAATGCACTAATGATACCGGTAAGGTACCAGTACAAGATTTTGAGAAATATTTTGAATGTAGAAGTCATACAGTCAAGCAATGTAAAGTCAATCAATATTTTCATGCAATGGAATGTAAATGTATGGAAAAAATTAAAAATGGACACAAAATTAATAATTTACCAGTATTTAAATTTAATAATTTAGATGACAATAATTGGTTTATTCCTAGAAATTACGATCAGAATCAAGCACTAACTTGTGATGAAGGAGAAACTTATATAAAAAATTATCATCTCTGTGTTTTGATCCTCACTGTTTGAAATATACGTTTTTAAAAGAAATAAAACTGAGCATTAAAATAGATAATAAATACGAATATAAGTATATGAAATATCAAAACGCAAGCACAGTTGGAAAAATCAATAGGAAACGATACAAAGGTCCTAGTAGCATTTTAGATTACCTGGGTTATAGAATGAAACCTTTACGTAGTTTAGATTACTGGAATCAAACTCTTAGAGTAAAACCTATACGTTGTATCCCTGGAAGAAAAATTCAAAGTGGAAATATCATTTTAGATTCGACGGTTTATACAACTTGTCATCAATCACAACCTTTTGTTTTCTGTCCTTTGGCTGATTAATGTTGGACGCTCGTCAGAGACGATTCTGAGCACCTGTACAAGTGACGGTGAAAGCGACGCCGGAAGAAGAAGCGGAGTTTTACAGATACATGTCATATATGCGTATTACTCTATTACATAAGAAACCATTGCAGACTTCTCAGAAATGAAGCCAATTTTGCATTTTCATTGTCATATTTGTGTTCAGCACTTTGAAATCTTTAAGAAATGGCTACTTTTATCTCAGAGGCATTACGTTTATGAAAATTTGTTGCCCAGAGTAATGAATAACTAAACTAAACTGAAAAGGGGACAAAATGCACTCTTGTCTAACTCCACTACCAATGCTAAACAATGGCTACAAGCCTTACCAACTCTCACACATGACTCGATGTTATTATAGAGAGCTTTCATTACATAAGTGTCAGATTTTCTATATGATCTATCGTTTCAACCCCAAATTATGTCAATCAACAGAGTCAAAAGCCTTTTCGAAATCTATAAAGAGAGTACCCGTAGGTTCCTAAAATTCTAAACATTTCTGTAGCGGTCTCGAACCATTATTTTAAGTTTTGCAGGTTCGACACCTTTAGATTTTGTGTTACAATAACTTTTTTTCTAATTGAGCTAGAAGCTTGGTTTTAACATTGATAGTTATGATTCATCAAGTTCTCTAATCTGACGAAAAAATAATTAGTCTTGACTCAATAAAAAAAATTATTTGACTTTAGCTCGATAAACTGCTGAGATATTTAATGCTTTGTCGCATGTGCAAAGTTGTTCTAAACAGTTTATTACTCTTAATTTTATTACAAAGCGTTTCAGACCGTAAGGATTTCACAGAAATAGAGTCGAGGCCACTTAAATTTGAATCCCTATGGTTCCTCTTCCAATTGAGAGAGATAATAAACACTGATTATCGGCATTGCTAAAGAATTACAAATTGGTACAATTTTCAAAACATTTTTTAGTACTTATTTTTTTTACATTTGTTTCCAGTTCAAAGTTTTCTAAATGGTATTGCCTGCTTTACCATACACATCTGAGAGTCTATAATTTCGAAAAGCATAAGTTTGAATTCCATTGATATGTCGTTTTGTGTATTCTTGGGATAAAGCAATTTATTTTTAATTTGGTATACGTGTATATCATGTTGTTCCGATCGAAATTCCGTTTGTTGCGTATATACGATTTTTCCATCAAATAGACATTCCCGATAATCTTCGTGACTAAATTCATTTGTAACTCCATTAGATGCTTTTTTGGGAATTGGAGAATCTATAGAATGCAATTTTGGACGTAACGCAACAACCTCTTTGATTGGGAGACCTTTTAATTCGTCTTTAAATTTTCCTGGAACTACTTTATTTCATTCATTGTATGATGCATGGTTTGTGGGGTAATTTGAGAAATCAAAGTAGACTGAGTTAAATTTCTCATATATATTATCTGTCTGGATATCGACACAGAATGAATCAGTATCGGTAAACAATAATTCTGCATTAAATTTTGGTTTCAGAAATTTGTAGGAGAAATTATACATGTGTAATTTACTCAACTCCAAAATCGTTACACTTTATCGTTTATTAAATCGTTTATCTAATATAATATGTTCCTTTTTCATATGGAGAATTATGAAATTTTCTGCACGTTTAACACAAGAAACGTACCTAGGATTTGCAATTAATTTTTAAGCTCTTCTTCAATATTCACAATGTGGCATTTTATTCTCTTTCTCCTTTTTTCTAAACATTTGCCATATATAGCATTTTTCATCAGTTTGAAAAAGTCTTTTTCAAGATTATTTATGGCATTAATTCCTTTTGTTGTATTAAAATCTATGTAAGGTTTCAGCTATGGTTTTTGATAAAATTCCAAGACTCTATGCACCTGTTTCACCCTCAATCCCAGTTCCTCATAGAGTTTAAGTAACCTATAGTGAACGACATAATTTTGTTTGTCGAACAGATTTGGAATCAAGAATGATACATTACTATCAGAGAGCTTCAATTTTTCAGGAGCCAAGGGAAAATCATTGTGTAAATCGTGTAGATGTGCTGGATATTCTAGATCAACTTCGAAGAAATAACCCTTTTTGCTGTCGTCTGGAATATTAAACAAGTCAATATCATTTACCCATTTGAAATTACCAGCTGGAAGAGGTTGAGACATTGCCCAGCCATATAAATTGTTTGCATCAAAGTACATGATATAGTTTTGTGGTTTACTTCTCTCATATGGATTTACTAAAGGATTGTTGGCCTGTGCAAACCTCTTAGACACTAAAGATATTCCTCCTCGCAGAGTTCTTTCTATAAAAAAATACATATCACCTTTTATAAGTTCCAGCTCAATTTCTGTCATTTTTAAACAGACAGCATAGGATAAGCCAGGAGAGCTAAAATAATGGCAAGGATCGAGTTGGTAGTTATTCATACACAAATTTCTATAGTTTTCAAATATATCTCCTAGCAGTAATACATCAGTGATCATGTACAGATCGTGATATTCCCCGAAGGTAGCAATAGAAAAGTCTTTCCATAAAATTTGAGCTCTTTCGTATTGTTCATTGTTTTGGAAATTCTCGTTGGATGGAAGTGACGTTTGCAAAAACTGAGCATTCTGTTGCAAGTACTCATATGGAAAACTTCCTTTGCTTTTCAAAAGTTCTTTCTGTGAGTCATTCAGATTATGTTGTCTACAGTATTGACTTAGGATGTAGAAATTTTCCACATTTTTCGACAGTGAATCCAGTGAAGATCTCAGGAACATGAATTAATCAATAAATTTAATTTGACCGAATTTAATGCTTAAATATTTTTCTGTAGTTTGTGGAATGCAAGAAATTTGCTTCTTATCTTTAAATGTCCATAAATCTTTTGCTATAAAGTGACCATCAAATCCTTTGAGATTATGAAACAACACTGGTATTTCAAGTGAGAATTTGTATTGAAGATTACATTTGTTGTGAACAGCACCTCTGTATTTTCCAGTTAAGTGATCGTGGTCCCTTACCCTATCAGTTCCTAGAATTTTCCCACAAATATTACAATATTTTGCTGTAGTAAAAATTCCCAATCAAAATCAGTCATCTTAACATTTCTTTTCTTCAAATCATTGATCAAATTTTCGGCTTCGATCATTTCATTCAAAAATTGTTCTGTTACATTTTTCCCTCTGTACATTCTGGTTTTGATCAGTTTACCTTCCGGTACAACTATATTCGCACCCTACATGGATTATTCTCAATTCTTCTACATTTCGAAAAGCATTCGAAGTCTGCATAAATCACATATGGGTGGTTCAAACCGTTTTTAATTGTATGGAATTTCGTACTATTCGCTTCGGGAAACTTGATAGTTTGTAAAGTGTTTGACTTGAAATTATCTACGTGATTCTTTAATAAATCGTCGTGAGTGAAATTATGAAGACAGTATGTGCAGAGATAGGATTTACCATCTTGTCTTGAAAGGTATGCTGTAACCCTACTATAATATTTTTAATCCAACAATAGTGAGAATTATTGCCGTCTTTTAAAAGTAAAAGTTGTATGGGTTCTTTAACAGGATTCTGTGAAATATAAAACTTATGCAAACCATCTTTCTTAGAAAATGAAAACATTTATAGAAATATTATTTAAAACCTCGAACTTCGGGATTTGATCGAGGGTTACTGGGTAAGTCAATGAAGATGTCTAAGACGTTTTCAAATATTTTATATCTTTCCACACGTTGTGGATGGTCTGTAGCAGGATGTAGAGCTGATAATATTGACCACAAGAAACATTTGTTGTCGTAGTTTTTAACATTCACTATTCCTTTTGTAGATTTCAAATGTTCTGGTAAATTTACGAAAGCAGAAGCTCCAACTGCATTATACTGAGACATTTGAATTTCCATAGAAATTATTTTGTCAAACACCCATCCACTTCCCTTTTATATAAAATTTTCAAGGTCGTTATCAATTTTCTCATAAGCATTTTTTAGTAATTCATTGAGATAGGAAGGCAAACTGATTATTTCGTTACATGTCGAAAAATGTGCATATATTTCGTTCTGTCCTTCGGGATCCGTCTTCTTTTTAAATTTTATTTGTAATATAAATCTAACTTTTAGAGGTTGTCTGAGTTTCTTGCGAATTATTTGTTTCCATTTATTGTTGTTTTTCTCCAGAAAATATTTTATGTGTTCTCTGACATTTATATTATCAATTTTATATGTGCGAAACGTTTTCCGAAAAGCACTGCTTTTATTTATATGATATTGATTCAGATGATGATTGTAATTGTCTTTTTGTTAAAGCTAGAATTGCAAAATTCGCATTTTTCAAATGTGCGAGAAGGGCATGGAGTTTTCATATGACGGTTCATATTGGATTTGCGAATAAATACCCAACATTTGGTACATTGAATAGTTGCGCTCATCTTTGAGTTAGCAGTTATACCCTCTTTATTATATAAAGTAGCTAAAAATCATGGTCGGAAGTTGAAATGGACATGACTGTAGTGTGTGTCCAAGAGTAAATTTCTAAACAATACCGATGTTATTGAACATAATCATATGTTCGTTTTTGTCAATAATATCATTTTTTAGAAAAATATCAAACATTTCGACAATTTCATTTACTATTTTTGTACTGGTGTTTCCAGCTCGTTTACTGGCAACCAAGATTGATAATTTTTCGCATATGTCGTCGAAACTCTTGTATTATCCAGAATCAAATTGTTGACTTTCTATTACTGTGAGCATCATTTTAATCGACTTTAAATATTTTCTAAGTGTCTCAATGTGATTATCGATAATTCGATATTTCTCAGTAATTCTACCGTAGCGTTTGGTTCCTGTAGCCCCCCCCCCCCCTCCCCAGTTTCTGAAGATGCCCGATTGTTTCGTAAATAATTTCTTTCAGCTCAGGAATGGAGTTTCTCGCCTGTAAGAATCACTGGAAGTTTTAGTTTATATTGGTTTAATATTTCATCTTGCAAGTTGGAATCTGGATTATAAACGAACGTTTTTTCTGGCATCTCAGTGGTCTCTTCTGGCTTTAAAATTTTCACTACATCCTGTATGTTTTTCATGGTTTCTCCACACACAGTTTGCAGATCTTTTAACCGTTCGACCACTGGCTTGTGAAATTCTTCGAGCGTCTCCTTAACTCCTTCCTCTCCCAAAAGAGTGTCTTCAATTTTCGATTTTGTAGTAGCTCGCGATTTCAAGATTTCATCTATAATACTGTGTAATTGCTTAAGATCTTTAATATTTATTCATATACAATAAAGACATATACCCAGTGATGATTTGGTTGGTTGTTTAGGGTTTAATGGCGCATTAGCAGCTACGGCTATAATGCGCCAAACGAATGTCCAAGATGTAAAAAGATAAAAGTCATGGAACCCTCAACCAATTATTAAAAATAAACTAGGAATTGAAGGAGACAAATGTAGAATAATAAAATAACAAGCAGTGAATAACAATAAACAAATGTAGAAATATTTTGTAAAAATAAAAGTAATCAGGTGTAAACAATCAGTAGAGTAAAATTATAGACGAGTAAAATAACCTGTAAATAGTAAAAATTTAAAGACAGCGTTAAAACAACAATGATCAGCTAACAAATGTCCGAGTGTAAGGGGCTCGGACGTAAAATCATGAAAATTAAAAAACAAACGCCGTTCAAAGTTAAAACATGGACACGATATTAAAATGTGTTTGATGGTTAAAATGGTGTCACAAAACTCACACTTAGGTACGTCGTCCGCCCGTAAGAGAAACGAATGAGTAATAAATGAATGACCTAAGCGGAGCCGAGCAAGTACAACTTCCTCCTTGCGATTCCTGCGGTAACAAGACTGCCATGGTTTGACGATAGGTTTGATCTCAAAGAGCTTGTTTGTAAGCTGTTCTGACCAAGATCTCTGCCACTGTGCCCGGAGCTCGGTGGTAAAACGCTGCCGGAAATCCAGATATGGAACCGGCAACGGAGAGCGGGATAGGGGCGTGGCTGACTTGGCAGCAGCATCTGCCAAGTCATTGCCCCTGATCCCGACATGACCGGGCACCCAACAGAAGAGAATCGTGCTGGTGGCTGCCAGACGATGGAGCTGCTGGCGGATCTTGGAGAGAACAGGGTGAGGCCGACGCCTCACCGAGATCAAAGCCTGTAGCGAGCTAAGCGAGTCGGTGTAAAGCACACACCGACGATGATGCTTAGTCGCTACGTGGTCCAAGGCGAGACTGATAGCGTGCAACTCTGCAGTGAAGATGGAACACTGCAGTGGGATCTGGTCTGCAATGATTACATCACAGCAGACCATGGCTGATCCCACTGAAGTGCCGGACTTCGAGCCATCTGTAAAGACAGGCAAGAAGTCCGGGTGCTCAGCACGATGGCTGGCAAAGAGTTGCCGGTACACACAGTCGGGTGTAAAGGCCTTCCCGGTCCTGCACAGGGAAAAATCGCAGGAAGGGGAAACAGCGAGCCAAGGTGGAAGTGGCTCAGCTGTCGACTGTGCAACGCTATCGAGACTGGTGTTGATGTCTCTGAGGTAGCCTCGGACACGCAAACCAAAAGGACGAATGGCAGTCGGCCGATTATTGTAAAGCATTTCCCACTTCGGACTGAAAACGCAGTCCCAAGTGGGATGCCCAGGCAGGGATCGCAATTTAGACGCATATTGTAGGGACAACTGCTGACGGCGAAGAGATAAAGAAGGTTCGTCGGTCTCAACGTAAAGACTCTGGACCGGTGAGGTGCGGAAGGCTCCCGTACAAACACGGAGAGCCTGATGATGGAGGGGATCCAGCACCTTCACCACCGAATCCCGGGCCGAGTCGTACACCTGGGATCCGTAGTCCAGTTTCGATCGGACAAGTGCACGGTACAGGCGGAGCAAAGAACATCGGTCCGCCCCCCAAGAGAGGGAGGAGAGGACCTTGATGATGTTCAATGCCCGCGTGCACTTGGACCTGAGATGACGTATCTGTGGTAAAAAGGTCAATTTCCGATCGAATATGAGACCGAGAAACTTGGTCTCCGCCACAACTGGAATGATGTTACCCCCGAGCCGCAGCTCGGGATCCAGATGAAGATTACGCTTGTGGCAAAAGTGCACACAAGCGGTCTTCTGTGGGGAGAACCGAAACCCGTTTGCCGTCGCCCAAACCGAAAGATTGTTCAGGGCAATTTGCAGTTGTCTTTCAATGACCCTCATGCTGGACGAAGAGCAAAAGATGCTAAAGTCATCAACATAGAGGGCATTGCCTACTGATGGAGGAAGTTGTCTAGTTATAGAATTAATCTTGACAGCGAAAAGCGTAACACTCAGAACGCAGCCTTGTGGCACCCCCTGTTCTTGGGGGTACGGCTGCGACAGAGTGTTACCGACACGGACACGAAAAGAGCGTGTCGATAAGAAGTTGGAGATGAAGATCGGCATGTGACCTCTCAAGCCGAAACTGTGGAGGTCACGAAGAATGCCGAATCTCCAAGCCGTGTCGTACGCTTTTTCGATGTCGAAGAAAATGGACACCAGGTGCTCTCTACGTAAAAAGGAATTCCTGATCGCCGATTCGAGGCGGATCAGGTGGTCTAAAGTAGACCGGTGCCTGCGAAAGCCACACTGGGTGTTGGAAAGAAGGTTGTGATGTTCTAAATACCAGATGAGTCTGGCATTTACCATTCTTTCCAACACCTTGCACACGCAGCTCGTCAATGCGATGGGACGATAATTAGAAGGAATCTTGGGATCTTTCCCTGGCTTGGGGAAGGCCAAGACGATGGCCTCCCGCCAGGAGTCCGGAAACTGCTCCTCGAGAAAAATGCGATTGAAGAGATGGAGCAGCCGATCCTTACTCGATGGTGAAAGATGTTGGAGCATGGCATAATGGACATTGTCCGGCCCAACGGCAGAGGCACGAGAAGAGTGCAGAGCAAGGCGAAGCTCCTCCGCTGTGAATGGCCTGTTGTAAGGCTCCAGGCCATTCGAGTGGAAAGACAGCGGAGAGAGCTCCGCCCTGCCCTTCTGGGCCAGAAACTCGGGGGAGTAAGAGGAAGACGAAGAGATGGAAGAGAATGACTCCCCCAGAGTGTCGGCAATTGCTTTGGGATCAGCAATTGCCTGTCCATTTTGCTCCAGGATCGATAACGAGTGGGAGGTGTAGTTCCCACTCATCTTCCGGACTTTATCCCGCACGACCTTAGAACTAGTCGTGCGGGTGATGGAAGACGTATACTTGATCCAAGATTCCTTCTGGCTCTGGCGTCGGACGAAACGAGCTTTCGCCCTGGCGCGTTTGAAATTTTCAAGGTTGGGGGACGTCGGATATCTCCGAAACACCCCCCAAGCCTTGTTCTGAGCCTTACGAGCTGCGGTGCATTCTGGATTCCACCACGGTTTCGGAAAGCGAGGAAACCGTGTAGAAGTTTGAGGAATTGTTGATGCAGCTGCATCCACGATACAGTCCGTTATCTCCGCTACTGCCACATTGATGGGCTCCTGGCTGACAGAGTGGTCGCCGAGCTCAGAGAGCAGCACGAAACCACCCCAGTCAGCCCGATCGAGCCTCCACCGTGAGACGCGTGAAGGGCTGCAAGGCCCCCCACGGGAGATGGTGCACACCACGGGGAGGTGATCACTTCCATACGGGTTGTCCTCGACCTCCCATGTAAAGAGTGGAAGGATCGAGGAGGAGCAGATGGTGAGGTCAATGGCAGTGAAAGTGCGGGTTGGGGAGTGAAAGTAAGTACTGACACCGGTGTTCAACAGGGAGAGAGAAGGATCCAGGAGCCACTGCTCCAGGACCCCGCCCCTCCCGTTGGTGTCAGCACTGCCCCAAAGTGGACTGTGTCCGTTGAGGTCCCCCATAATGAGGAAGGGGGACGGCAGCTGCGAGACGAGATCATCAAGGTCTTCCTGGAAGACGATGCTCCCAGGTGGAAGATATACAGAGCAGACAGTCAGTGAGAACCCCACGAAGAGACGGATGGCTACCGCCTCTAAGTTGGTAGTGAGGGGTACGACCTGGAATGGAGAATGGTTGCTCACGAGGATGGCGACACCCCCGCGAGCTGGACCATCTCCATCCCGGTCCCGGCGAACTAGTGAAAAGTGCCGGATCGTGGGATCTGTGACTGGCTGCAAGTATGTCTCCTGCAGGCACACACAGATGGGCTGGTGTGCCTGAAGGAGGGCCTTGATGTCGTCAAGATTCCTCTGGAATCCACGACAATTCCATTGTAGGAGTGTGGCCATCTCAGGACTTAGAAGAGTGGGTGGACGACGAATTCCTATTCAACTTCACCGCCTCAGAGGACGGTTTAGTGAATAGGGGGCGGTCGGTATCCATGTCCTCGGAATCGTCCGAGGGGCATGGATCGGTGACCGCCCTTTGAGGTGCAGTGATTTTCTTTTTGGGCCCCGGTGGGGGACCCTTAGGTTTTGAAGGTCTTGCTGTCTGAGGACGGGGAGGAGGAGGCCTTCCGGTGGAGGTGGAAGGCTGAGCTGCAGGAATGGAAACCGGGGTTGATGTCGAAGTCGACACCACCCTCGGTCTCGCCTGCGTGAGGAGGTACTTCGCAGCTGGCGAGAAAGACTCAGTAGGTGGTACACTGATGTCAGTCTGCACCGCAACCGAAGTCATTGGAACGATGGGCTTTCCAATGACTGCACTGGCATAGGAAACCTTGCCAGGTGGGGCGGGCGGTACAGCCAGCTTTCTCGCTTCAGCATACGAGATGTTGTTCACGACTTTGAGGCGTTGTACCTCCTTTTCCTCCTTCCACTTCGGACAGTCGCGGGAGTACGCCGGATGTTCGCCACTACAGTTCACACAGCATGCCTTTTCTGCTGTGCAGTCAGGATCGAGATGATCCTTACTGCCACAGCGAGCACAGGTGGGCTTGCCCCTGCATGCTGTGCGGGCATGACCGTATATCTGACACTGAAAACAGCGCAGAGGGTTTGGGATATACGGCCGAACCTCACAATATAAGTAACCTGCCTTGATGGAAGAAGGCAGGCGTGGCGTGTTAAATGTCACAATCAACACCCTGGTGGGTGTCAATTTCCCATCACGGCGTGTCGAAACCCGGTGGACCGCTGTTACTCCTTGAGATGCGAGCTCCGAGAGGATTTCCTCCTCAGTGACTTTGAGGAGGCCCCACTCGGTGATCACACCCCGAGAGGAATTCAAAGTTTTATGGGGAGTGACTTCGACAGCCACCCCACCAGTATCTTTTACTTTCAGGAGCAGTTCGGAGTGTTTTGAACAAGCGGTCTCAACCTGCAAGTCGCCAGATCGTAAGCACTTGACAGATTTCGGCTCTCCCGCAAGACCTTTTAAACCTTTGTTGACGAAAAAAGGGGACATGTCCCCAAGCACCTGATCACCCGTGGAGTGGATGATCAAGAACTTTGGGAACGAAGACACAGACACAGAAGACGATGGCAGAGATAACGGAGACAAGGACGAAGACGGGGGTTCATGTCGAGCCCTCTTGTTGGCGGTGATCGCATTTTCATCATTCACTCGCATGTTTGGTTTTGTGTGGTTCAGTGCCCGCTGTCCCCACCCTCCACAGAGCCCAACAAGGGGACGCCCAGTCGGGCGCCAGGGCCACGCAGGCACTATACCCACACAGACAGTGAGCCAAGCACTCACAAAGAAATATAAGGAAAATAAAAAGGGAAATGTGCAGAATAAAATATTCTACACAAATCAAACAAAGCGTAAAATAAGAAAATTGTGACTGGCCAAACTGGCCGCACAAAGAAAGGATAACTACAAAAGGAAAATAATCTGTGAGGAAACTTGTAAACCTGTACCCGGACCATGGGCAAGGTTACTCACCGCTCTGCACGGTTGACCCTAGCAGGACCTGCCCACCAGCCGATTGCTCCTGGGGGGGCCACCCCAGGAGCTCCCGTTTACCGGAAGCAGAGGCCAAAGCAGTGTATAGCAGAGGCCCCGGAATCCGCTGCCCAGCCCCGCGACAGACAGGCTCCCCAGTGGCAAGACGGCCAATGGGGACCACGCCAGTCATGAGCTGAGGAGAGAAGACGGGGACCCCCGAGCAACTACCAGGATCCTCCTTTCCCAGGACACGGGTCTCCGCGCACGGCAAACACGCGGGCGAGCGTTTAGGACCCTGCGAAGGTAACCGAGCCAGCGGAACCTTCACAGGGTGGTCCCCCTCACCACGTACAGGCGCTCACACCGAGGGGGACCCAGTGATGAAAGTCTGAAACAAGACCTCCAGGTACTTTTCTTCTTTCTTTTGGATCTGGATAGTGTCTAGCAAGTGAAACACTAATCTTGCTGCCCTTGTCAAATTTCTTGTTTACTGGAGTAACAGAAAAAACTGCTGAAATTGTGGTCTTACTACTTCAATGAATTTTTGATCGTCCAAGTTGATAGTACAATATATACTGAAAGAGGAATTTGTTGTGCAGCAGATTATCTTGCTTATATATCCATTAGAAATGCATAGATGGTAATTATCTTTGAAAATAGGTGGCGTTAGTAGGTCAAATTTTGTGTTTATCTGTATAATTGGATGAGACTGCAATATGTCTTTTTTCACTTCTTTATCACCGTAGGTAACGCAAATTGCAGTATTTTTATCAACGTATAGTTTAGTAGCAGCATCATTGTTTAGAATTGGGGTGCCAACATTCGTAATTCGTTTTCCATTTGCATCTCCATTGAAACTGTTCCCACTTGATGCAAAAAGTCCATTTTCATTTCTCAATAGAGAATTGGATGGGTTAGGATCTAACTTTGTCAAACCATCAACGTAACTTTTTGTTGTCGCATTTCTGTTGTGCCTCAGTTCCCCGAGGTTTACTATTCTCTTATTGTTCGCATTAAAGACATCCTCGCCAGTTAATGCGACTTTTTCCAAATATCCCTTAGTTACAGCAACAGAATCCTACTCGGGATCTGCAATATCAAGGATTTGTTTTTTTCTGCATTGAAACTATACCCGTTGAATGCAATGCTTCGGGGAACGTAAAACCCATCTTTATTTCTCACCAATGTATTCATTGGACTGTTTTGAACAGTGGTCAAGTTATCGACGTAGTGTTTCGTAGTGGCATAGGATGAATCGGTCGGTTCTGCAAGATTTTTAATGAGTTTATTGGTTGCATCGCAATTATCATCGTCATTGCAAAGTGCTCTTTTTTCCAAATATCGTTTTGTAACTACTCCAGAATCTGCATCCGGTTCAGTAACATTGATTATTTGTTTATTTCGCGCATCATAGCGATTATTCCGAAAAATTAAAGAAGTATTATTAACGTATTGAATGGTAGCGGCATCTCCATTTTCTATAGGTCTGCCTACATTCGATATTCTTTTAGTATTTGCGTCATAATTTCCCGTGTGATTCAATGTTATAGACTCTTGTTGCAGATATTGATTTGTCATGATTGCCTAAACCTTTTCGGGATTGGCGACATTTCTCAATTTTTTATTACTCATGTCGTAGTCCCCATCGTGTGTCAGTTTAAAACCGACACCTGGAATTCCCGCTGGTCCTCTTTCGGAACCGGTCTCAGAGCTGATGACGTCTAACTTTGTCAAGTAATTCATCTTTATTTACCAAAGTTTTTTCTGTACTTGAGAGGCATGTGCTTGGTATTTTTTATCGATTAATAAGAAATGGTGTGGTTTTGAAACTGCATAAAAATAGCTTTCCTGATTTCTGTTGCATGATCCATTTGTATCTGTAACATTTCTCTCTTGTTCTGCATATTAAAGAATATAAAATAATTACACTGTAGTCGGATGTCTTTCGGAGTCGAAAAATAACTCTGTGTCAGGTAAATCAATGATATGTCCTTTTTCCTTCCTCTGACGAATAATTCTTCGATGAGTTTTTGATTTTTTTCCGTTACGAAATCGTCGAAAACAATTAAATTTTTCATGTCGGGATCCAATTCGTTGACCTTGACGATATCTTCTTTACTGGCAGAGAAGGTTGCAATTGAGATTTTTTCGCCAAATGTTTTCTCCAAAATTTTGTGCAAATCGTCGAATATTTCTTGCGTAAACTGATATTTCGACTCGGTTAAATCATTGGTATATAAAAAGATTTTATTATAGTAGAGATGTTTAAATATTAAGTTCAACAAAAGGTTCGTCTTCCCTGAGCCCGATGGACCACAGATTAGAAGTCTAAATGGCCACAGAGGTGTTAATACGTTTCTGTTCAAGAATTTCTCATCTTCTTCAAATTCAAAATTTTGAATCTACATTTGCTTTATTTAAAAAGATCATGTTCTTTGACCCAGTAATTAAATGCATTATCAAAACCAAACCATTTAACACAATACTCTTTTTTATTATTCTTCAGTCTAGTTTTCAGAATGGTTTCAATTTTATAAATGTCATCTTGCTTTTCGTATTTCACCATTTCTTGGGTGTAAAAACTACCAATGATTGGTTCTCCTTTCAGATCCTTGATCTCATAGGTTATGGGATCTGTATTCAGAACTTGAGCAATTTCAAAAATCTCTTCTGTAAAATTCGGCAGATAACCTTTTCCAAATGGTGTCTTCTACTTGGCGATTCTCACTCTGTCGCCAATTTTAAATTTTGGTGCTGTAATAGATTTAATTCTTTTACCAAACCGATTAAAATACACAATATCTTTGTTTTTCTGCAAGTTTGACTCTTTTGGGATCATTCTTATTGATCTGTGATAAGAAGTATTGTAATTCTTAACGAGTTTTGGTAGAACATCGATCCATTTTCTAGTGTTATAAGCAGTGAAATATTTCCACATTTTTGTCTTTAGAGTCCTATTAAATCGCTCCACAATTTGAGGTTTAGTCTCATTTTCAGTGGTAAACCAGTGGACACCTCGTTGATTAAACAATGCTTGATTTTCCTTATTGATAAACTCAGTTCCCTTATCCGTTTGTAACTTGGATGGCTTACGTTGTTTAAAAATTTCTACAAATGCTTTGGTAATCTCATTACCCGTTTTCTTTTTAACAGGTATTGCCCAGACGAATTTGCTAAAAATGTCAATCACGGTAAAAATGTAATTCGTGTGGTTATTGTGAAATTTAAATTTTTGCATATCGATTAAATCACTCTGCCACTGGCCGTCTACATTCGAGACCTAAATCCGTCTGGTTTGAAATTTTTTATAAATGCGGTTTGTGTAACGTGTACACATCTTGTTGTTGCAGAAACCTTTTTACTTCTTTTTCAGTCAATCCAGTTTTGCGCATTAGATCTTTTATACCGGATAATCCCTTTAATGGGTCATAGTAAACGGAAGAAAACAACTTTTTTCTTCTGAATTGAATGATTGAATTTCTTCTGAATTGATGATGAAAGCATTCTGAATTTCATCTAAATCATTAAATAATTCTTGGTCGGCTTCCTGCCTCTTTTCAGTTTCTGTAGATTTGCTGTAAGAAATGTGCTTTTTGCAGACTTTGTCTACATGGTTAATACCAGGATCTCCTCGCATTAACCTTTTCTCCAGTTTCGTAAACGGTCCACAATACTGGTAACCTGTAATGTGCATTTCGGGTGGATTAAACTTTTCTTGAATCCAGCTTACTATATCTCCACCTTTTACAAATTTTCCTTTCTGTTTCACAAATTTATACTTCATTTTTCCACACTTTCGACATCTACCTCTCATCATTACTCTTTTATTCTTTGATGTGACCATATTCAACGTTATCCGTTAAAGGTTTCGTTTTACACTTTACAATGTATGCTTAATTTTTATATATAAAATATAAGTGCGTGATAGTAATAAAATAAAGTATAATGTATCACAGTTATCTGACTAGTTTAACGCCTGGACAAAAGCAAAAATTGAAGAGTGCATTTGTAAATAAGAATCCTATAACTTTAAGTATTGATCCACAGAAGAAAGGTAACGATACTTTGAAACTGACAAAGAGATAAATCATTAAACTGAAAAAATCTACAATGCCAGTTCGACTTCGTTTCAGTAAAACACAGCTAGGTGGATTTCTGACGATCTTAATACCTGCACTCGTAGCATTGGGAAAAGCAGCTGCAGTTGGAACTGAGGGATATGCTGGTACTTAGCTTGCACAAAAAGTTCTAGGAATAGGGTTATAAATTCCTGGGAATCAAAGAGCAGCTGGCTTATCTAAAAATAAAAGAAAGGGAAAAGGTTTGTACATTCCAGAAAAACAAATAGCTCAGGGAATTAAAAAAAAAGAGCCATTAAGTAACTTATATATTGAAAAAAAGATGGAAAACGAAAAAGAATTCCGTGGTGTATACTCTATCGGTTCTTTGTCAACAAAAATATTCAAGAACGAAAATGGTATAGTGAACTTTGACGTTTCCCGTAGTTCAGGAACTCATTGGGTAGCTTATTTCAATGATGCGAAGTTACCTTACGTCGAGTACTTTGATCCATTCGGTTTATCGCCACCAGAAGAAATAAAACACTATTTACTTTCATCTTCAAAGCCGATCGTGTATAACTCTTCGCAAATTCAAGCAAATTACTCTGTAAAATGCGGCTACTATTGCATCTATTACATTAAACGAAGGAATAATAACAAAAATCCATATGATGTATTGTATCAATTTGAACAAACTCCTAACGATAGGAATGACTTGTTGGTAAAAACTAGCATATAAGTACTTCATAATACTACACTATATTAATAAAGATGGCAATCATAACTATCAATTACTCTATTATTACGGCATACAACCCCGAAGATTTGGAAATTAATTATGAAACGCCAATAACACTCGATGGTGAATACGAGGTAGCACTGATCGGTAGCAATATGTGGTATTCCTAGTACAACATAAGTGATAAATATAACAATAACATTCTGAAATATTTCAATGGAAGGCAATGAAATAAAATAACTTTCCCGAATGGAATGTACGATATAGACGGATTTAATGATGTTTTGAAAAATGTCTTTTGGGATCCTAGCCCTATAATACTAGAAAGCAACCTCCCCACATTCAGATTTGTTTTACGTTTGGCAAGAGGATATAAAATAGATTTTTCTAAAGGAAAGTTGCGAGAAATACTGGGGATCGAATCGAAAATTATCGATGCAGCAAAAAGGAAGAAAGTTCCCACCCAACATAACGAGATGGGTCGATCGCATTCTAATTCACTGTTCTATTGTCGAATCTTCCTATCTCAATAACCAAAAGAGCGACATGTTTTACAGTTTCGTGCCTCAAACACCGCCTGGCAGTTTAATCGATACACATCCATTCTTCCCCATATATTTACCGCTGAATAAAACTGATTACATTTACAACGTTAGAATGAAAGTAAACGATCAGAACAATAAAGTACTGGACCTGAACAAGGAAAACGTGACATGTATGTTACACATCAGACCCAAATAAAGATGAAGATACTGAGAAAGCGAATTAAAATATTTTATATAAATCCGTCGCCTATCATTCGAAAAAACGAGAAAATAACCCCTAAGAGCAGAAATATTCTTAATCAGTTAATTTACGGAAATGGCCTAAAATCATATGAACGTTGAAGCTACTTACTGGAATTTGTTCGAAGACTCAATAGACGATAATTCCACGATAAAATACGAGTACTTGGAATATCATGAAACCAATGTTAATGTTAAAAATCTCGAAAAATGCGAAATATTTACCAAAGATATGGATGTTTTTCTACATCAGCACAACAGCTATATACACGTCAGAGCCAAAATACTGAAATCAGATGGGTCTGATATCGGCGGCAATGATGTAGTTACGATGGTCAATAACGGGTACAACATTTTCAAGAGTGCTCAATATCATATAGAAAACAGAGAATTGGAAGATATTGATTTGCCAGGAGTGACCATCACGATTCACAATTTAATTGATTTTACCGAAGACTTTTCACACAGTGCTGCCACAAGTATGATGTGATTCAAAGATACAGCAGACAGTTCGAAAATGAATAAGTATTTGTACGACGGAGGCGAAGATAAACTGGACACGAATAATAAGATAAAGGATTTTGCACAAGCGTTGAAGAAAAATCTTGAATTCAATCAAGGATTCTCGGACAGATATGAAATTACAAAAAATAGTCAAAATGTAAGTTTATTCTTACCACTGAATCGGCTCTTTGGATTCTGCCGAGACGTTGATAAAGTGTTTCGCCGTGTAAAAATACCATAAAACTAGAAAAAAGTGACGACAAAAACATTATTCAGAGAGTTGGGGCTACATTGTATAAATTTGAAATATCTCACGTATCATGGTTTATTCCAAAAGTGGAACCATCACTACAAATACTTGCAAAACTAGAATCTCAGTTAGCAAGCAGCAATCCACATGGAATCTTTTGGGAATCGTGCAAACTGTACAAATCTGATACTCGAATTGACTCTCATGTCAGTTGGCGGGTTACTACAACTCAAAATATACCCGTCCATCTTTATGTCGTCTTACAAAAGTCTAACCAATTAAATAATCAAACCAGGAACAATATAGTATTTGATCACATGTTACTAGAACGGATTCAAATCAGAGTGAATAGCAAACAGTTTCCCAAACAAGAATTCGAGTGCAACTTTGAACCCAACAGTTTAGATTATGCGCGGGATTACAACAGCGTTTTAGCTGCAAAAAATATGGATATCGACTCGGGTACACAAGTCAGTTACCAAGATTTTATGAAACTGTATCCGATATTCCACTTCGATGTGTGCAAATACGAATCACGTCTATATGAATTATCAGCAATTGCTGACATCGAAATACGATTTAAATTAAATAGACCGCCAAATGAATTATACCACGTATTATGCGTAATTGTCTCAGGAGGAAAAGCAACTTTACAACCACTAGAAGGAAAACTTTTAGTTGTTGAATAAAAAAAAGCTATTTTAAATACCATCATTACGAAATCTACATCTAGTTGCACGTTTAAAAAAATATGTATGTTCCAGAACCAGTATTTTTTCAGCTTCACTTTAATTCTGAGGTTCAGTGAATAAGAGATTTAGTTTTTATCTATTTCACACCCACCTCATTTTTTCTGAATATTAGTTAAACAAATTAGTTTAAATCTCATCTGCACAAAAAATTTTGAATTACTTTTTTCTCATGAAACACCCGGATTTTTTTCCGATTTTCACACATATTTTCAGAAAAAAACTACAAGAAACACCGATTTACATGGCTTTTACAACCGAATAATCCAGTAAGTGTACGATAACTCAACAAATCACATCATTTTTTATCTCATACACACACCACATTTCAAACTAATCCATTTAAACTAATTCACAAATTAGTTTAAACCTCATCTTTCCAAAAAAAACTTAAATTGGTTTTTCAAATGCTAAAAATTTCCGTCCTTTTTTTCTAATTTTTCACACATATTTTTACAAAAAACCACAAGAAACATATTTTTGACCTCCTCCCCCATAACTTTTCCAATAGATTTTCACAGAATTCTTTGGACCCATTTAGTGGCCCAGAACTCTCATTATGCTCATTATGCTCATTATGCAAGGGTTTTGGCTAAACAAGTAGAACAAGTATTCACTACATGTATTCACTAACGTATAAAAGCATACACTCCTGGCTAGATAAATGGGATATTGAAAATCAGGCCTACCTTGATTAGATGAGGTTGTGAAGTAACACGAACCCGAAGGCAAGAAGTTGTAGGCGATTCTAAATGACAGACACATCACCCCTTCTCCAACGTTAATGCATCTTTTTTTTGTTTCGTAATGAATTATTCTGTTGCGTACAACATGATTCTATGACTTGGTTTGTTACGAATAACAACAGTGAAGTCAACGCAATGAATAGCTTTCTTATTTACAATGTCTCTTCCTCGTTGTCAATGGCATGCGCAGAAACTTCAAATGGGAATTGACATATTTAGGTAGATTTGTGATTTCTTTCATAGTATGCTTGAGTCTCTAATTTCTGGAGGCTTCCTTAGGAAACGTATGGTACTCAGATTCACAAGATCGAGGTTATAACTACAAACTTCTCCCTCCCCCACAACATAAGCACACTTGGGTGCGCCTAGAGTTGCCAACTGTCCCGCATTGTCAATATTTATTCCGCTTGCCTTATCAACGCTGTATGGGACTCCTTATTGACTTATCCGAGAGTACTGCCGATCACAAGACGAGCATTAGATCGAATATAAGAAATGAGCCAAAGTGACAAAAGAAAATCTGCGCATCGCACTAATAACTCCACTTTTTAAATAACAGAGAGTGTATCGAATTCAGATGAAGAATCATTCAGGAAATTTTGGTGAACTGCGCAAGGAATTATCTTTGGTGATCGTTCGTGAACAGCATGTGTAGATGCTTCTCACCTCTCATGACAAAGATCAGATATTTATAATTAATATAATTAACGGTAATAAGCTTTTTGTGGAATTTTACTTTTTTAAAAACAATATCCAACACTAAATTGAAGATATTTTTTCGTATTTATTCAATATATTAAAGACGATATCACTCTGAATTTAACGTCTATCAATTTTAGACGAAAAATTGTCAGTGCCTGGGTGGAATAAAAAACCCACGACCTGCTAATAACATGTCAGGTGCTCTGAGCGCATGTACCAAAGGATATATGTTTGGAAATTGAATTCACAATATACATTCTCTCTGTGGTCACATAAATTCTTTTTATGTGTTTATAATATAATGATGTCAGAGAATTTAGGAATCAAAATAATCAATCATGAATAAGAATACTATTGAATGGTTCCTAATTTTATACTATTGTAACGAACTTAAAATTCACACCTGACATTTCCTGATGTTAATGTGTTTAAACGAAGCAATTAATTTTTATAATTAATATCAGAATAAATTGAACCGTAGCCAGTTTGCAGTAAATTTGTAAATTTCATTTGTCATTTGGTAAATGATATTGATCAGTATCATCCCATAAACAAGAGATACATCCTGTGTACAAAGGGATGGCGGTTGTGTCAGTCCGTATCACTCCAGACTCATAATCTAATATTCCCAGTTTCGATTCCCAAATGCGTTGAAATTCATCTTCTCCAATCCCAATCTGCCCTCAGTGAGAAAGGAGACACCTTTCGGCTAGCAAACGCTGCCGTTCATCAAGTGGGATATTAAACTGTGATTCTACGTGTATCAGAACTATACTCTGGACAGGGGTTAGAGTAAGCTTGATAGCACTTGTAGACCTCCATTTCTCATCTAATAGATCTCCTTTTCTCAACCTTCTTTAAGACCTTGGAGTCCTTGGGACAAAATAAATAGAAATATTCGAAAGACTTGGGAGACACATCCTTACGTTGCTCTAAGGCAGAGGACGAGAACCAGCGCTCCTTATCCGCCTGCAGCTCTCAGCACACTAAGACAAGATTCTTAAAGTTCCTTTCAAAATTCGACTGTGAAATGCATTTCTTAATATTTTTCATTAACAGAGTTGGTTCCCTCCCCGAACCACTTCTGAGACCTCGGGGGCTTTGTTACCTGCCCATTTAGCCCATTGTGTGCAAAAAATTCCCGCTCAGAGGTAAAACAACACAAACCAACTTTTCTCATAGTCATTTCATCTACTGGCTCTGTTGTTAGCGGCAATCTTAACAAACATACATAAGTGTATTGGGGAGGGATATGACTTAGTCGAAAGAGTACCAGGCTTCTAATCATATGTTCCGTTGTTCCTTCAATTCATCGCAACGTAAGTTCATCGAAGCGTCAATTCATCGCGAATTCAGTTCATCGCAGCCTCAATTTATCGCAGCGCCAAATCGTTGCAACGTCATTCATCGTAGCGTCAATTGATCGCAGTGTTAGACATGTGGTTTTATTGACTTTCTATATCTGTAGATTGTTCAAATATACTCTAAGAGACAATAATTTACACTTTAAAGGTTAAACATGGTTCATAAGAATGTACCTCAGAAATTAATTATTATAATTAACGATTTCTCCACGTTAATAAATAATATATAGATAATATTTGAAACAATACTTGTTTAAGTTTTAATTAATTTCTAAAGTAAATTTTTCTGACGCATGTTTAATCTTTCAAAGTCTAAATTATTGGCTTTAAAGAATTCATTTATGCAAAGATGTGGAAAATCAATAAAATCATATGTCTAATACTGCGATGAATCGACGTAGGACCCGTACCCACAGGAGTACCAGGGTATTCAGATCCCTTCACTCGAAAATGCGGTCATCTTCTATGAAATCTCAAACTTGTCTACCTGCTTTGAACGTAAAACAGTTCTCTTTGTGCAATTTCATTTTAGCCCCATAATATATGTCCGACACTAAAAATAGATTTACAAAACAGCTATAAAATTTTAATCCATATAGAATATTGTTTTAACAATTTTGTCTGGTTGAACATTTTAGAAATTGCAAACCTTACTCAAGTCTTATTCTCAGATCCCCACCCCCTCCCGAAACTAAACCTAAGGTATACCTAAGGGGGGGGGGGGGGGTTCCGGATCTCATTGACTCCCCACCCCTGCATACAGCACTGCCTCACATATAAGGGGCGGGGGTGGCTCAGTCGGTAGCGCGCCAGGCTCGTAATCTGTAGTTCCCAGGTTCGCGTCCCAGCTGGGTCAGCGTTGAGATTTATCTCCGCAAAATTCCCCGCCTTGCCCACGGTCAGTTGGGGACACCGATGGGCTTGGAAAGGCCGCCGTCCGTCGGATGGGACGTTAAGCCGTGGCCACTTGTGCGGGAGAGCCATACCCTGTGCACGTTAAAGAACACGCTGGATGGCCTTGACGGGAGGATACCATCTGTCTCCCAACAGCTGTTCCAGTGGGTACCCTCCCACAACCTTCTCTGAGCCTTCGGGGTCCATGTGACCTGGCCATTTAGCCCATGGTGTGCAAAAAAGTGCCGCTCAGAGGTAAAACAATCCAATCCAATCTAAGCCTCACATATAGTATACACTAAGATATCAGTTCATTACGCACCATCCCTTTTCATAATAATAGTTTATTATGAAAAGATTGGAAAGAAAGGTTTGGAGGTAACATCAGGCAGACCAGTTCTTCGAGCATCAGTTAGAGTTGGATTGATCATCAGAATTGGCAAAACGACCTACCTGAGCGACTTTGAACGTGGTATGATAGTTGGTCCTAGGCGTGTCGGTTCTGGCATCGTTGAAATGGCCGCTGACCTGGGCTTTTCACGCACAATCGTTTCAAGTGTTTACCTAGAATTGTGCGAAAACCAAACAATCTACCAGTTATTGGAGTTCAGGGGGTCAAAGGAGAGAATCGTACAAGCGAACAGACGGGCGAACATTAGGCAAATAAGAGAAGAAATATATATTGGTGTGCTGAAAGTCATCTCCGAACGCATGAAGTATCAGACCTGGTCGTGAAGTGGCTACGAGACCGACCATGTGCAGTGCCTATGTTGTCAGCGAAGAAAGGGAAAACGAATCTCCACCTCTCATAATTAGGGTGGAGGGCCCTTCAGGACACCCCCCCCCATGGGGAAAACTCGTATTCCGTCTTACGACACTACACGAATGGCTTGAGAAGCCTGGATGTAGAAGATTAAGGTTTGTCTCAGAGGAGACCAGTAGGGACTTGGAGTGTGGGTGGCGTTAAAGGGGGTGCTGAGCGCAGCCCTGCTAGGAGAAGGAAAATAAGTAGAAGAGCGAAAGCGGCTCCAGTGAGAGCAAGAGTATAGACTCTGGAGCGTTGAGGACTGGAAAAAGGTAGCCTGATTGGACTAATCAAGGTTCCTTTTGTATCACGCTGATGGGAGGATCAGAATTTGTCGCAAAAAACATGAGGGCATGGAGGTAACTTCTCTAGGGTCAACAGTATAGGTCAGTGACGGTGGTGTGACAATGTGATGAATGCTTTCCTGGCGCACATTAGGCCTCTTGATACCCATCGAATCTCATTTGAACACTACGGTGTCTACATATTTGCTGACCAAGTTAATTTCTTCATGGCTACAGTTTATCCTTACTCGGATGGATATGTTCAGCATAATAATTCACATGTTCAAAATGCACGTATTGTTACCAAATGGTTCCAGGAACATGCCGACCAATATGCCCGACGCAGTGCCCGGATCCAAACCCTGTGGAAATATTTGGTTGGTTGGTTGGTTGGTTGTTTGGAGTTTTATGGCGCATGAGCTACTGAGGCTATAATGCGCCAAACAAGGTAAAAATATGCTGAAAAACAAATACTCCTCAACCAAAATTAAAAAACAAATGCTGGAAAAGGTAAAAAATAAAACCAACAAGATATATATATAACAGAAATAAAAAGTAAAGTGTAAAACAACAAATGTGTGGATAAATAAATACAGTAGAGACAAAGGATAAAACTAGCCCAGGTGTAAATGACCTAGGCAGAAGGTGAAAAAATTACAAATGATTAAAATTATAATCTGGTAAAATATCCTGTATACTGTAAAAAGGCAAAAATTGGAGATAAAATGGTACTATCAGATAAAAGATGTCCGAGTGTAAGTGGCTCGGACGTAAAATTGTGAAAATTAAAATACAAACGACGTTCTAGGTTAAAACATGGACATTCAATTAAAATATGTTTGATTGTTAAAATGGTGTCACAAAACTCGCACTTAGGTACGTCGTCCGCCCGAAGAAGAAACGAATGAGTAATATACGAGTGACCTAAGCGGAGCCGAGCAAGTACAACTTCCTCCTTGCGATTCCTGCGGTAACAAGACTGCCATGGTTTGATGAGAGGTTTGATCTCAAAGAGCTTGTTTGTAAGCTGTTCCGACCAAGATCTCTGCCACCGTGCCCGGAGCTCGATGGTAAAACGCTGCCGGAAATCCGGATATGGAACCGGCAACGGAGAGTCGGACAGGGGCGTGGCTGACTTGGCAGCAGCATCTGCCAAGTCATTGCCCCTGATACCGACGTGACCGGGCACCCAACAGAAATGGATGGTGGTGGTGGCTGCCAGACGATGTAGCTGCTGGCGGATCTTAGTAAGAACAGGGTGAGGCCGATGCCTCACCGAGATCAAAGCCTGTAGCGAGCTAAGCGAGTCGGTGTAAAGCACACACTGACGATGATGCTTAGTCGCCACGTGGTCCAAGGCGAGGCTGATAGCGTGCAACTCTGCGGTGAAGATGGAACACTGCAGTGGGATCTGGTCTGCAATGATTACATCACAGCAGACCATGGCTGATCCCACCGAAGTGCCGGACTTCGAGCCATCTGTAAAGACAGGCAAGAAGTCCGGGTGCTCAGCACGATGGCTGGCAAAGAGTTGCCGGTACACACAGTCGGGTGTAAAGGCTTTCCCAGTCCTGCACAGGGAAAAATCGCAGGAAGGGGAAACAGCGAGCCAAGGTGGAAGTGGCTCAGCTGTCGACTGTGCAACGCTATCGAGACTGGTGTTGATGTCTCTGAGGTAGCCTCGGACACGCAAACCAAAAGGACGAATGGCAGTCGGCCGATTAGTGTAAAGCATTTCCCACTTCGGACTGAAAACGCAGTCCCAAGTGGGATGGCCAGGCAGGGATCGCAATTTAGACGCATATTGTAGGGACAACTGCTGACGGCGAAGAGATAAGGAAGGTTCGTCGGTCTCAACATAAAGACTCTGGACCGGTGAGGTGCGGAAGGCTCCCGTGCAAACACGGAGGGCCTGATGATGGAGGGGATCCAGCACCTTCACCACCGAATCCCGGGCCGAGTCGTACACCTGGGATCCGTAGTCCAGTTTCGATCGGACAAGTGCACGGTACAGGCGGAGCAAAGAACATCGGTCTGCCCCCCAAGAAAGGGAGGAGAGGACCTTGACGATGTTCAATGCCCACGTGCACTTGGACCTGAGATGACGTATGTGTGGTAAAAAGGTCAATTTCCGATCGAATATGAGACCGAGAAACTTGGTCTCCGCCACAACTGGAATGATGTTACCCCCGAGCCGCAGCTCGGGATCCAGGTGAAGATTACGCTTGTGGCAAAAGTGCACACAAGCGGTCTTCTGTGGGGAGAACCGAAACCCGTTTGCCGTCGCCCAAACCGAAAGATTGTTCAGGGCAATTTGCAGTTGTCTTTCAATGACCCTCATGCTGGACGAAGAGCAAAAGATGCTAAAGTCATCAACATAGAGGGCATTGCCTACTGATGGAGGAAGTTGTCTAGTAATAGAATTAATCTTGACAGCGAAAAGCGTAACACTCAGAACGCAGCCTTGTGGCACACCCTGTTCTTGGGGGTACGGCTGCGACAGAGTGTTACCGACACGGACACGAAAAGAGCGTGTCGATAAGAAGTTGGAGATGAAGATCGGCATGTGACCTCTCAAGCCGAAACTGTGGAGGTCACGAAGAATGCCGAATCTCCAAGCCGTGTCGTACGCTTTTTCGATGTCGAAGAAAATGGACACCAGGTGCTCTCTACGTAAAAAGGAATTCCTGATCGCCGATTCGAGGCGGATCAGGTGGTCTAAAGTAGACCGGTGCCTGCGAAAGCCACACTGGGTGTTGGAAAGAAGGTTGTGATGTTCTAAATACCAGATGAGTCTGGCATTTACCATTCTTTCCAACACCTTGCACACGTAGCTCGTCAATGCGATAGGACGATATTTGGAAGGAATCTTGGGATCTTTGCCTGGCTTGGGGAAGGCCAAGACGATGGCCTCCCGCCAGGAGTCCGGAAACTGCTCCTCGAGAAAAATGCGATTGAAGAGATGGAGCAGCCGATCCTTACTCGATGGTGAAAGATGTTGGAGCATGGCATAATGGACATTGTCCGGCCCTACAGCAGAGGCACGACAAGAGTGCAGAGCAAGGCGAAGCTCCTCCGCTGTGAATGGCCTGTTGTAAGACTCCAGGTCATTCGAGTGGAAAGACAGCGGAGAGCGCTCCGCCCTGCCCTTCTGGGCCAGAAACTCGGGGGAGTAAGAGGAAGACGAAGAGATGGAAGAGAAGGACTCCCCCAGAGTGTCGGCAATTGCTTTGGGATCAGCAATTGCCTGTCCATTGTGCTCCAGAATCGATAACGAGTGGGACGTGTAGTTCCCACTCATCTTCCGGACTTTATCCCACACGACCTTAGAACTAGTCGTGCGGGTGATGGATGACGTATACTTGATCCAAGATTCCTTTTGGCTCTGGCGTCGGACGAAACGTGCTTTCGCCCTGGCGTGTTTGAAATTTTCAAGGTTGGGGGACGTCGGATATCTTCGAAACACCCCCCAAGCCTTGTTCTGAGCCTTACGAGCTGCGGTGCATTCTGGATTCCACCACGGTTTCGGAAAGCGAGGAAACCGTGTAGAAGTTTGAGGAATCGTTGATGCAGCTGCATCTACGATACAGTCCGTTATCTCCGCTACTGCCACATTGATTGGCTCCTGGCTGACAGAGTGGTCGTCGAGCTCAGAGAGCAGCTCGAAACCACCCCAGTCAGCCCGATCGAGCCTCCACCGTGAGACGCGTGAAGGGCTGCAAGGCCCCCCACGGGAGATGGTGCACACCACGGGGAGGTGATCGCTTCCGTACGGGTTGTCCTCGACCTCCCATGTAAAGAGTGGAAGGATCGAGGAGGAGCAGATGGTGAGGTCAATGGCAGTGAAAGTGCGGGTTGGGGAGTGAAAGTAAGTACTGACACCGGTGTTCAACAGGGAGAGAGAAGGATCCAGGAGCCACTGCTCCAGGACGCCACCCATCCCGTTGGTGTCAGCACTGCCCCAAAGTGGACTGTGTCCGTTGAGGTCCCCCATAATGAGGAAGGGGGACGGCAGCTGCGAGACGAGATCATCAAGGTCTTCCTGGAAGACGATGCTCCCAGGTGAAAGATATACAGAGCAGACAGTCAGCGAGAACCCCACGAAGAGACGGATGGCTACCGCCTCTAAGTTGATGGTGAGTGGTACGACCTGGAATGGAGAATGGTTGCTCACGAGGATGGCGACACCCCCGCGAGCTGTACCATCTCCATCCCGGTCCCGGCGAACTAGTGAAAAGTGCCGGATCGTGGGATCTGTGACTGGCTGCAAGTATGTCTCCTGCAGGCACACACAGATGGGCTGGTGTGCCTGAAGGAGGGCCTTGATGTCGTCAAGATTCCTCTGGAATCCACGACAATTCCATTGTAGGAGTGTGGCCATCTCAGGACTTAGAAGAGTGGGCGGACGACGAATTCCTATTCAACTTAACCGCCGCGGAGGACGGTTTAGTGAATAGGGGGCGGTCGGTATCCATGTCCTCGGAATCGTCCGAGGGGCATGGATCGGTGACCGCCCTTTGTGGCGCTGTAATTTTCTTTTTTGGCCCCGGTGGGGGCCCCTTCGGTTTTGAAGGTCTTGCTGTCTGAGGACGGGAAGGAGGAGGCCTTCCGGTGGAGGTGGAAGGCTGAACTGCAGGAATGGAAACCGGGGTTGATGTCGAAGTCGACACCACCCTCGGTCTCGCCTGCGTAAGGAGGTATTTCGCAGCTGGCGAGAAAGACTCAGTAGGTGGTACACTGATGTCTGTCTGCACCGCAACCGAAGTCATTGGAACGATGGGCTTTCCAATGACTGCACTGGCATAGGAAACCTTGCCAGGTGGGGCTGGCGGTGCAGCAAGCTTTCTCGCCTCAGCATACGAGATGTTATTCACGACTTTGAGGCGTTGTACCTCCTTTTCCTCTTTCCACTTCGGACAGTCGCGGGAGTACGCCGGATGTTCGCCACTGCAGTTCACACAGCATGCCTTTTCAGCTGTGCAGTCAGGATCGAGATGATCCCTACTGCCACAGCGAGCACAGGTGGGCTTGCCCCTGCATGCTGTGCGGGCATGACCGTATATCTGACACTGAAAACAGCGCAGAGGATTTGGGATATACGGCCGTACCTCACAATGTAAATAACCTGCCTTGATGGAAGAAGGCAGGCGTGGCGTGTTGAATGTAACAATTAACACCCGTGTGGGTGTTAATTTCCCATCATGACGTGTCGAAACCCGATGGACCGCTGTTTCTCCTTGAGGTGTGAGCTCCGAGAGGATTTCCTCCTCAGTGACTTTGAGGAGGCCCCACTCGGTGATCACACCCCGAGAGGAATTCAAAGTTTTATGGGGAGTGACTTCGACAGCCACCCCACCAATTGCTTTAACTTTCAGGAGCAGTTCCGAGTGTTTGGAACAAGCGGTCTCAACCTGTAAGTCACCAGATCGTAGGCGCTTAACGGATTTCGGTTCTCCCGCAAGACCTTTCAAACCTTTGTTAACGAAAAATGGGGACATGTCCCCAAGTACCTGATCACCCGTGGAGTGGATGATCAGGAACTTTGGGAACGAAGACACAGACATAGAAGACGATGGCAGAGATAACTGAGACAACGAGGAAGATGGGGGCTCATGTCGAGCCCTCTTGTTGGCGGCGATCGCATTATTTTCATCACTCTCTCTCATGATTTTTTTTGTGTGGTTCAGTGCCCGCTGTCCCCACTCTCCACGGAGCCCAACAAGGGGACGCCCAGTCGGGCGCCAGGGCTACGCAGGCACTATACCCACACAGACAGTGAGCCAAGCCCTCACAAATAAATACAAGGAAAATGAAAAGAGAAATGTGCAGAACAAAAACGTTCTACACAAAAGAAACAAAGCTTAAAATAACAAAATTGTGAATGGCCAACCTGGCCTCACAAAGAAAAGATAACGACAAAAGGAAAATAAGTTGTGAGGAAACTTGTAAACCTGTACCCGGACCGTGGGCAAGGTTACTCACCGCTCTGCACGGTTGACCCTAGCAGGACCTGCCCACCAGCCGATTGCTCCTGGGGGGGCCACCCCAGGAGCTCCCGTTTACCGGAAGCAGAGGCCAAAGCAGTGTATAGCAGAGGCCCTGGAATCCGCTGCCCAGCCCCGCGACAGACAGGCTCCCCAATGGCAAGACGGCCAATGGGGACCACGCCAGTCATGAGCTGAGGAGAGAAGACGGGGACCCCCGAGCAACTACCAGGATCCTCCTTTCCCAGGACACGGGTCTCCACGCACGGCAAACACGTGGGCGAGCGTTTAGGACCCTGCGAAGGTAGCCGAGCCAGCGGAACCTTCACAGGGTGGTCCCCCTCACCGCGTACAGGCGCTCACACCGAGGGGGGGAAATATTTGGGGTGAGGTGCTAAGGGCTGTTCGAAGGGAGACTGTGGCGCCGTCCAATTTGCAGCAATAGCGCGACGCAATCGTTTCCGCATGGTACAACATTCCTGCATAGCGCATCCAGCATCATTTTAGCCCCGTGCCCCTTAAAATTCGGGCTGTTCTCAAGGCAAAAGGAGGCGCAGCACGCTGCTATGTAGGTGTACCTAATCAATTGGCCTCTCTATAATAAGAAAAAAACACATACTCCTCTGGCAGGTGTGGAATGAGAAAGAGAACAATCACAGAAAGAGAATCTTTCCTTCATCTCTTAAAACAGGGAAGTTGGATTACCCAGCCCCCCTGGAATTAAGTGAACAAATCGTTGCTTTCAGTGTAACGCAATTGAACGTCACACTCCACTGTAAAAAGTTCAAATTTATAGCATAAATTGATTGTTTTTAAAATTCGTTTAAAGTTGGGCTATTTATCAAAATATCTACTTCCAAATGATGAGATCCAAACTGTTGTGGATTTGAAAAGTGCGAATTTCTTTGCTCCTTCCGTACCTATCCAACCTGAATGAAATGCTTTATATATCTTTAAAAACAAAAAAATGTTTAATGTTAACAGATGAAAGAGTGAAAACATAGTTTGTTGTTGAACGCGGAGCTCTTTATTTTGAACAACAGATGGCAGCACCGTATATTGACTGAAATCCTTTTAGTGATGTCATATAACATTTAAAATTAACATTTAACATTTTTAAAACAAAAAATTTAAAAGCAATTTTTCTCAGTAATCCTCCTTATTAATATCACATGGGCTGTTCGTAATAATAACCATCTGAGTGTAAAGGAGATTGCATATAAGGATATAGAATAGGAATTAGAATTAGGAAAATTTGAGAATTGACGATTAAAGTGAAGAAGATATATTGTCACGTAGGATCTTAGAACTTCTGTCGGAGGATACAGCAACTATTGTACAAGTTAAATTATTGTTTTCCAAATACAACATATATGTATTTTCCCCTTTTAATCAACAGAATGAAAAAAAAAGGATTTTAAAAGTTACTATGAAAGGACTTTAGAAGGAACACACGAGGAAGATTTGTCAAAAGTCCGCAAAAACGCCAATACTCTCATTAGCTACAGCAATTAATTAACTAGAGAAATCAGCTAATAATCGAAATTAATCAGCTTCTGACGTGAGGCATAACTTATAAAAGATATATGAAGATATATAGTGATATATATCGATAAGTAACAAGAAAATAACATTTAATTCAGTAACAAAGTATCAGAGGAATACGTTCTCTAGACAAGAAATAACGTGCTTCTGGTAGACCTGGGTTCAAATCGTAGTCAAGACAACGAATGTTTTTAAACTAGTTATTTCAAATAACATACACCTATGGCGAATGCTTCTCGTTTTTAGCTGTTCGTTTTTAAGCAAAATGAAACTTTTTGATTTTCGACTTTTGCACCTTCTAAGAACAAATGCTGCAAAGTTGTATCAATATCTCTTTCAGTTTTGTAACATTTACTGCTAGAGCTTTTTGTGGTAGGTAAATATCATATGCAAAACTTAATGAATTAAATATGTCCTTTTTTTTTAATGCAGGCAGAGGTTGTTTCACTTGGTAGCGCACCAGGCTCGTAAACTGATGATCGCAGATTCGAATCCTAACTACGCCTGCATTCAGAACTTTATCCTTTAACCCTGTTGACCTAGGAAAGAGCCTATTGATGATATTTGGAAGGCCGCCGTCCGTCGGATGAGACGTTAAGCCATGGTTATGTATACTGGAGAGCATACATATCCCATGTAAGTTAAAGAACTCTTTGGATGTGCTGACCACCTGTCTTCCAACAGCTGTGCAGTTCCTTGGAATTATTGTGATTTTTTATTTAGCTAATCCTGTGCAAACAAAGTGTCGCTCAAAGATCCCAGCTCCTTTTAGAACGTTGAAGTATCTAAAGGAGTTGAAAGTATTTTTAGACTTCTACACGATCGGAAGGAATTAATCTCACTACAGTGATAGTCATTTTGTAAGTAACAAGTGCAAGTGGTGAAAAACTTTCAGAACATTTTTACACTTGCTTGTTTGTTATGACACGACTATTTTCCTGGGCGAAAATACATAAATCTATAATCACAGTCAATATGAAAGTAAATAATTTCATTGTTTAGAAATGCAGCAATTGATCCGAATTTTATTTATAAGCAATATAATAAAAATTAGCTATAAACTTCGATAACAATATTTGTTTTAAAAGTTATGTTCATGCTCTGTATAGAAGAATTATTTATCCTCTTTATCGATTTCATTGCAATATTAGGATGTAAAATAAAAATATATAAATATTTTGCCATGATTTTTAACTTAATGGAAGGATACATAAATATTGTCTTTTGGAAAAGACTTCTATCATTCTAAAATTAAGATATTCAGAATCAGAATGAATATAAACATGGAGAATAGGAAACTGCCTCTGGAGAATGTGGGAGACTCGTTTTCAAGAAAGAGGAAATTTTCGTCTTAAGAACCCTCTAACAGTAGAAATTAGAACTAAGGGATAATTGTGAAAACTCAAATATGAATATTTTATGAATACTAACACAAGAGAAAAATAATTTTTCATTTGTATCTTCAAATAAAGTTGCATTTCCCTCCCTCCCTGAGCTAAAGAGAAAATTAGTGTAAATGAAAACCTCCTGATTATCACGCTCTAACACCGAATCAAGGCTTTTGTCGCTCTCTCTGGAGAGTGCCAGGCTATCAAATCTGATGTTCCCAGGTTCGAATTCGAACTAGACCTGTATTCAAATTATATTCTTTTAACATCTGATCTACCCTGCAAGGGAAATGGAATATTGTTGGTTTTAAGAAGGCTGCCTTCCGTCTGATGAGCAATTAAGCTGGTCGTAGGACAGGAATGCCTTATAGTGAATATGTGAAAAGACCGCTGAGTGCCTGGACACGAAACTTCGATTTCTCTCCTCAGCTATCCAGTGGATCTCTTTTCCAACCTTCTCTGAACTCTCAGAGTCCTTGATATTTGTCCATTTAACCCACTGGATGAAAAAAAAATAGTTCAAAGGTAAAACAACGGAACCTCTAAATATAAAACTTTCAGTGCAAAGAAACCGTTTATAATTGTTTTTCAAAATATAATAATAGCAAAATTTATTTTTCTAGATTGGAAAAAAATGCGAATCGTAAAAATTCATTAATGCCTATCTAACCTAGAAATAACTTCTATTTATCTACAAATACAATATGTTTGAATATTTACAAATGAGTAGACAGACAGAGAGTAGGAAATGCGAAAAAATTACTCTTTTTTTTGTGATGATGAGACATATCCTAGAAGAAACTTTTTAACTTTAACTCTCACTAGATTTATAGAAAACTGAAATATAAATTAATTTATTTCGTTCAAACCCACACTGAAATAACTTGGTAAGTAGTGTATCAATGGTATATTTTGTGATGTATCCAGGTTAAGAAAAACAGATTTTATCATACGTGACTCTCGTCCGTTCCTGTGTTTCACCCAGAGTGAATGTAGGATTGTATCAATACTATTTTGTTTTAGAACAATCCTAAATCACCTTTCATTTATTGGGTCACTTTAAGGATAATAAAAAAATATCTCCTCAATGAGCTGCTTGCCGCAGAGGTCTGACAGGAGCCTGTCAGTTTAATACGCCATAGGAGAGCGATCTGTGAGGATGGCGGGTCCTCAGCAGATCAGATTTTTTGCCAACTGCACGCCATGTTCATCCTCCCAGGAACTGGCCGCGCCCAAAAGCTGCTTAACTTCGGTGATCGGACGAGAACCGGTGTTTTCAGCTCCTAAAGCTGCCTTTCTCAGACTTTTACTGAAAAATGTAGGTAAAATTATAAAACACTAATGAAATATATTAAAATTTTCCATTTATATGGTATGAATTAATATATGATTTTTATTGGACAAACTATGTATAAAGAAGAATATATATTAGAAAATGTAATACTTTAAAATTGTGTATCTGAGATATGTAACATTATATATATTTCATTATAATTTCAGTTCTAAGGTAAAAAACATGTAAAAGGTGAATAAAACGGTATTTCCACCTGTAATGTAATGCGTCGATTAAAAAGTTTAGCTTAGATAGATAAAAGCATTGCATAGTAATAAGCAATAGCATTGATAAAATGGCATTTTTATGAATTAGATTTTAAACCAATGCAAATGCATTCACTCGAAATAAGATATAAACATGTTCATATTGCGCTAAACTAGTGACAGTTTTAGAGGCAATACAACAAGATCATTTTATGTATCATGGTTGGCTAGAAAGAAAATGTAGTTCTAAAGAAAAAGCTGAGCAGTTTTCGTCCAACTAGAATTAATGATCTGAGCCGATAGACCGGCAAGGATCAATGATGCGTAAAATATTATGAGATGTTCTAGGCTTTTAGCCTATGACATATTGCAAGATCGCCTCAAATTTTGAAGAGTTTGCGAACGACGGATTACTACGAACCAAAATCAGAACAATAATAATGACACTTGTTGTGGAACACCTCCATCAGAGTTGGCAGAAGGATATTGGTATGCTGAACAGTATGGGAGATTAAACGGGAATTCATCACTTCAGCGCTGAATCTGAACATTCATCAGGGCAATGAAAGTGTCCAGGCTCACCCACAGCAAAGATATTTAAGGATGTGTCATCAGTATGGAAAGTAAGTCTCCTTCTGTATTTTCATGGAAGGGAGAGGTGGCTCAGTCGGAAGCGCGCCAGGCTCGTAATCTACCCTTCCCAGGTTTGATTTTCAGCTTAATCAGCGTTGAAATGTATCTCCCCAAAACTCCCCTGCCTGACCACGGTCTGTAAGGAACACCGGTGAGATTGGAAAGGCTGCCGTCATTCGGATGCGATGTTATGAAATGACCCCGTGTGTAGGAGAGCAATACCCTGTGCACCTTAAAGATCACGCTGATTGGCCTAGATGAGAGGCTTCCATCTGTCTCCCGATAGCTGTTCCAGTGAGTCCTCTTCCCCAACCTTCTCCGAGCCTTGGGGATTCTTGTGAAATAGTCATTTAGCCCATTGTGTGCAAAAATGTGCCGCTCAGATGAAAAATAACCAATCTGCATTTTCGAAAGGCTAGAGAGACCGTGAATGCTGTATCTTAACGCACACTTCTGAAATACATTAGTTATTCATTTCGCATAAAACCGTCTGCGCAATTGAAAAGTGGAATACTACTGTTATACGACAAATCGAAACCGCATCAATTCAAAAGATCATTAATGATTCGGGGTAGGAATTTCTTCATTCTCCGTCTGACAGCCGTGATATCGCCCCTAAATATTTCGATTTGTTTTTTCCACTTAAACACTACCTTTGTGCAAACATTTCCCTGGTAATACAAAAGTTGAAAATGTTGTACGTCACTGGTTACAACAATAACTTACCCTGTGCACATTAAAGAACACGCTGGGTGGCCTTGATAGGGGAACTACCATCTGTATCATAACAGCAATTCCAGTGGATCCCCTCCCCCTACCTTCTCTGAGCTTTCGAATTTCTTGTGATCTGGCCATTTAGCGCATTGTGTGCAAAAAAGTGCCGCTCAGAGGTAAAACAACCAATCAACCAACAACAGTAACTGACATCATTTTCCGTTATTTTCCAGAATATTTGATAAAGTGATGGGGCAAGTGTATCGCTGTTTTTCTAGATTATTGCGAAATATATCTTCTATGTTCATTCCTGCATACTTCTTTTATGTACTTATTTTCTGACATAGTGACTTATCTTGTAGTTTTATTGCTCTCATAGTGAACCATAGAAGTTTCGTAATAAGGAATCAAAACTTGATGCCTTTGATTCTAGATGTTTTCGCAGTATCTTGTACATTATGTGATTAAACAATGTAAGCAATGGGAAAATTAGACGAAGGATCAATAAACACCATTGAGCAGCATCTTGTGCAAGGGGGCCGCATTGTTTATTAGGACCGCATTGGAGTATGGCCACTGATGGTTACGCCACTGCAGAGCAGCACACTAATTCTGCAACTTATCTCTAATATTAGAAGGATGGTATCGCATTCTTAGTTTCTTTCAGATTAAACAGCGACGGCAGTCGGCTAAATCAAGACTTTTCAGAAAACAGATCATTAATCAATTTTTAATGCTCCAATTGTGTGTTGCCGAGACTCAAATCATAGTTCTCTTGGCATAGAACCCTCTCGCATTAAGCATTCGTGACACTGTTCTGATGTAAATCCTTTCAACTGCGCTGCCTCGAGAGAGAGAGAGTTGATGCGAAGTCATCGTATTGTTCCACTTCACCATTAGAGACAGATAATGGTCAGTTCAGGATGAAATAACTCTTGAGCGACCTTAATCAGCTCTTCTGTTAATGGTTCCTGTCTCCAGGAACTGTTTCCAAAGTGGAGAGTCAAAATGGCTCAATGTGCCATTTCGGGACACATTGAGCCATCTTGTTACCTCCGTCTGGGGATGTCCACTTCAAGTCGTCCACTGCTGTCACCGCAAGGATCATCTAAACCAGGGATGCAGTATATAGTTCCTTTAAGGATGAAATGCATTATGTAGATCGTTCAGGATCAAATGCAATGGAATCTATGACTGTTTCCCACGTTCCACCATATCGCACAAATTTTCAATTAAATCAGGCAAATTGGTGTGCAGGAAAGCTAACTGAATTATCCATCATATTCCTCAAACCGTTCATAGACAGATTTCGCAAGGTGGAAAATTGCATTGTTATACCGAAATTATCCGACTACATAAGACAACCAATATGCCGTTTACATATTCCGGGGTATCCCTTTTGTCGATCTTGAGACATATTAGTTGATTCAATCCACGCCGTGTTTATTGCTTCAGCATCATAGAGAGAATATGATACACGTGGTTGGTACCATATCCTAGTTCTGCCATCTGTACGAAAGGTAATAATACATATTTCATATAATCCGTATTGCCTAGTCCACTCATGCCTCTTCTGATAATACTGACTCCTCGCTTTACGATTTTTTGTCGATACTAAAGGTTTCCGAATAAGATACCGACTACCGAACAGCAAATATCTGAGTTCCCTGCGAACTATCTGTGTTGATGTGCCCGATGTTGAAAGTAGTGGTTATTTCAAATAAAATTGAAGTCGTTTCGCTTCCATGTGCTTTCACAATGCTCTACAATTTCTCTCCTATAGTATCAGTAGCGGGGATTAGTTCAGTCGTTAGCATGCCAGGCTCAATATCTGCAGTTCCTAGGCTAAAGTTTAAACTGTGCCGACATTCATCTCCGCTAACCCTAAACCTTCACTCGGAGAGAAAAGGTATGCACGTGGTCTTAGCAGCCATCCCTCAGATGAGATATTAGGCTGAGGCATTGTGGATGTTAAATAACACACTGGATATTCTTGGCCTGACATTATGATCTGTCTGCTAACAGTTGTCCAATGAGTTCCCTTCTCTCAGTCTTCTATGAATGTTGGGATTATTAATACCTGGCGATTTATCACATTGTATGGAAAAAAGATGATACAATTACTGCCGCTATACATCGAGATTCCAATTTCAAACATTCTTCCACGTACTTTACAGATGACAGCCTTTGATGATCTTGTGAGTTCCATAGTTTTGGATATGGCTGCATCAATCCATAATACGAAAATTAGCACCTCTTTTGAAGTCGTCTATTATTACATGGCTTTCCCATCCCTTGTTCATGCGTTGTGCAGTGGCTGTGATCATTTTATTTAAGACGGCTCAAGGATCACGTGATTTGACATGTATCCTTTGCTCACATTTGAATCGCAGAGAGTTTCTGATTTTTTGGCCAGGCAGTATACATATCGTATTACTATCAGTTTAATTTCGGTCACTTAGTACTAACAATTAACAATACTCTGTGAATTTATGCCATTTTACACATCAGTATTTAATTCTTAAAGCAGACTTAGGAAAAGTTCTCTTTAATGCCTTCTTGAACTCTAAAAGTTGCTACCTAGGCTTTTAAGTTAATATTTCAAAGAAAAAAATTAAATATTTTTTTATCTTTTGAACAGCAACTACCACTTCGAATATAAACAATGAAACTACAATAAATAGCGTCCGTTCGATCAAAAAGCTCGCAATGAGAAACGGAGGATTCTACGTCTGTGGTTCCCAGTGGATACCATTAAACTATTCAGAAAATGTAGATAGCACTCTCTTGTACAACACGTTAAGTAAGGTCATAAAACAATTAATATGCTGATATGATCCTTGATCATTTCTTCCGATATTTTGGCTAAACATATTTAGGTGTATTAACCAACGATTTTCCCAATTCATGGTACTCATTCAAACTGTACATTTTTGCTTTTTTATCAACATACACAATGTGATGAAAAATATCCAGACACCCTTTCTGAGTAGTAAATTCGTCCTTATACGCCACAGCCATGGCACAAACAGGTATAAAAGGACTCACGTAGCCTAGCAAACCTCATGGAAGTGCATGAACATGAGAATGGGCCATACAGCAGAGCTCAGTGACTTCCAACGTGCTACGGTATAGGATGCTACCTTAGCAACAAGTCAGTTAGGGATATATCAGCCCTTCTGCAGCTGCCCTGATCAACTATAAGTGATGCTATTGTGAAGTGGAAATATCTAGGAGCAACAACAGCGCAATCACGACCCGGTAGGCCACGGAAAATGACAGAGTGTGATTACCAATTGCTGAAGCGGGTGGTGCGACAAAATCGCCTGTCCTCCATTGTAACACTCACTAACGAGTTCCAAAACGCCTCTGGAAGCAATATCAGCACCATAACAGTTCATTGCAACCTGAAAAAATGGGTTTACATGGCCGAGCAGCCACACAAAAGCCTAACGCCAGCAAGATCAATGCCAAGTGTCGGTTGGAGTGCTGTAAAGCACAGTACCACTGTCCTGTTCAGCAGTGGAATTGCGTTCTCTGGAGTGATGAACTTCATCATCTGGCAGTCAGATGGAAGATTCTAGATGTAGAAGATGCCAGGTGAATGCTACCTGCCTGACTGTGTTCTGCCATCTGTGAAGTTTGGTGGAGAAGGCAACATGGTCTGGGATTGTTTTTCATGGTTTGGGATTAGTTCTCTAGTTCCACTGAATGGAACTTTGTACACCGCAGAGTATAATGAGATTCTCGACAGTTCTCTGCTCCCAACTTTATGACAATAGTTCGGTAGAGACCCTTTCCAGTACTAACATAATAATACTACCGTCCACAAAGCAAGAACTATGCAGATAATGGTTTGGTGGGATGCGCTTGGAAGAATTTGACAGGCCTGCAAGAGCCCTAATCTCAATCCCATGGAATACCCTTCGCATGAACTGGAACTCCGACTGCGAGACAGGCCGAACAGTCGACATAAATGACCAGCTTCACTAATGCTCTTTTGGCGTAATGGCAGGCAATTTCAGCAGCAATGTACCATAATCTAGTGGAAAGCCTTCCCCACAGAGTGGAGGCTGTGATAGCAGCAAAGGGTTGGACCAACGCGATATTAATTCCTTTCCTATTACTGGGAGGTTATGGATGAGTGAATGTCCAAACATTTTTGATCATGTAGTGTATCTGCTTGCGGTTATAGCTCAGAGTTTCATTACATCACATAAGCATAAGTGAAGAATTAGCAGAAGCTCGAAACACAAGAGAATGTTACCTGAAAACCTCCCAACAGTCCAAGCAGGTGTAAACTTCAATTATCTTGGGGCAAATCAAATCTCAGATGAAAGAAATGATGAAGCAGTTCTGATTCACTGAAAATAAAATTAAAACTAGCCATCATCATCATCATCCAGATCGAGGACTCATCCAATTGAATGACATCTACAGTTTATCGCCAATAACAGTTTTTGCGTAAAAGATTTATTTTCAATGTTAGGGAGCTTTGAAAATGACTTTCCATTTAGATAACATTGAAATGTCCGGATACTTTTTTCAACGTAGTGTATACAGAAATCGTATCTCATACAATGGAGTTGATGAGTTGCGTACACGTCATGGAAACCGCCTACTACCCTGCGCTCACACGCTTTACAGAGCTCAGTACACTACAGGTTATGAAATCTTATTAACCTTTTAACGCCCGTAACGGCCCAAAACGACTGACAGTTTGAAACAGACTCATCCAAATAGTGCTAATTTTTCACTTCGTAATAATAATCTTTATTCATATTCTTGTTAGTTATACAAAAGGTTAAATAAATGATGACTCGTAAAGCATCTGCTTATCTGAAGAAGAGAAGAATACTAACTTTACCTGAAATAGATATTGTTTAAAAAAATGTCATCTAATACATAATTATGTGAAATTTCAGTGAGAGCTCCATTGTTGGTGGTTCAAATTTTTATATTGATCTAAGTGCCTAGAAGAAATGTTTAGTCTTATATTTGATTTTTTTAAATTTGTGTAGTAAAATAATTTCCCCTGGTAATTGATTGAACACGTATATGCCCTCGTACACTTCCCGTAATTGTTTAATATTTTCGTAAGTTGGAAATAATTATTGGATTATAACCTATTGTTTTTCCCATGAAAGATTTTAGATTTAAATTGATTATCAAAAATATTTTTAACTGATTCTGTACTTGCAAATGTTGTGAAAGGAAAGTATGCCTAGATAATTAGTCTTCCTTCATTCTGATGAAATGAATTTCTTAAGTTGTATGTAATTATATTTTTAGCAATGGATGATTGAATAGTTTTTATTTTCTTTACATCTGTGAGTTTATTGAGTAGTATATTGTCATTCCATAAGTCAATTTAGATCCACAGATGGCTTTGTAAACCAAAATATATGTATGTGTGCTTGCAGCAAATTGTAATTTGTAAAGTTTAGATGCACATAGACGAAATTTCCCTGCTAATCTTTGAATATGTGTATTCCATCGGAAGGTTGTAATCATGTAAAATCCAAGATATTTATAGCTCTCAACACGCTGAATAACATCACAGCTGCAGCAGTCAGGGTCATGAGTTATCATGTTATGAGGACATGTTTCGTGGTTTTTAATGCATAAGATGAAAGTTCATAATATCCTGGTGAATATCGATCTGGTTTTATCTGAGTTCATCGATCTGGTTTTATCTGAGTTCATGCAAATAACGGTTAATATGAGAACAATTAATATAATTTTGCTAAAATCATCCTGTTTATCTAGGACTGCCTCTCCTATATTGTGATTCACGTTAATCAAGGTGGTGTAATCAGTCTTTAAATTTAAGATTTGTTAGACCATTCATATAAATAATTAATAGTAGCTGACCTAAAAGTGGACTTTGTGGGACACCAATGTACACTATTCTCTTCTCACTGAAAAGCCATTAATTTTAGTAACATGCACTCTGTGTTTTAATTAATTTTGGAATCATTTAAGGGTAATACTTTGGATACCATAAGTATACGATATTTGAAGTAGAATACCGTGATCTAACTGATCAAATGCCTTACTAAACTCCAGAAAGATAGCCCCTTTGATAGATAGTTCCTTTATCTTTAGTACCCTCTACCATTTTCTATAATATCCTGGGCATTAAAGGATTAAAGTAGGATTTCAAGCACCAATTGGGACGCAATAGAATTATTATTAAATATAACGAAGTATATGAGACAAAACGAGGTATTTGAGATAAAATAATTTGGTACATAATTTAACTTGTAGTCAATTACATAATCATAAGACAAATAATATGATATGTCCAGTGTTTGGTGTCAATAATAAACAAATCTGAAGTTTGTAAAATGAGGGAAAAATAAAACTCCAATGTCTCAATCTTCCTTTTCGAAACACTTTTCTCATTTAACGCTTCGCCGGTCTCGCTCTGTTTCATAACTCGGATGTTTGCAATGGATCTCACAGACACATCGTATGTTCCTTAGCATTAAACACGTGTATGTCGTTTTATTTATGAAACATTTTTTTTTACTAATTTGAAACTTATCATTATAATTGATGTGAACATTAATCTATTTTAGACAATAAATAATAGTCCTTTTTTTTTTCTTTCAATAACTGATATTTCAAGTTTTATACTTGTGAATGACACCAAAGCATTTCTAATTACCAGAAAAGTTATATTTATCACGTCTGTATATTAAATAAAATTAAAATTCCCCATCCCAAAAAATACATCTCCCTTCTGAACAATCAGTGACTTCGAAAGGTAAGAGGTAGAACCGTCAAATTCAGTCTATACAGTTCCCTTTTATCATAACATAGTGCATGTAAGGGTTAGGCTTTTAACCATTTTTTATCTCCCCTACAAAAAATTGTTACGAACTGCAAATTCAGTGTACAGTTTCAAACTGTAACATAACATAGAGAAGGAGTTTGGCTCTCTCAAAAAACAGATCATTAGAAGTTCATTTGATTTGTTTTCTTTAGAGGAAATGGTAAGGGATTTCTCTTAAACGGTAAGAGATTAACGAATTCGATATGCAGTTTCCCCTCGTAGTAAATTAAATAAACTTAGAAATTTGACCTCCCATCTTTCCTTCCTTTCCACAACCACGTTCCACAAAAACAAAACAAAATACAAGGGAATTTCTTACAAACAATAAAGGTAAGATCGCCGAATTCGGCGATCTTAACTTTATTGCTTCTGTTCCTGGCCTTAATAAATAACAGATGTTCACCCATCCTCACAAATTTTTCACGCAAAGAAAGCCCCTCCACATAAGGCAAGGAAAATAATTTTTCCTAAACGTTAAGAGCTATAGTCACCGGATTTGGCATACAGATTCTCTCTCATCATGGCTGTGATCAAAGTAATGGTATTCCACCACCACCCTTGGAAAAAGAGGTTGATGTACATTATTACTGAACCTAACGAATTACATTGAAATGAAAACCCAAGAAACAAAAAATAAATATTTTTCCTTTATTTCTTAAAACGAAAAGTTTCATTTCCCTCACTTCTCTTGGCGGTAAGGGAGAATATATTGCGCTGGTATAAACCGCTGAAATTTCGAAATACCAGCTTGAATAGATCGTTTGCAATATTTGGTAAAAGATTTGGAATATTATGACTTTCATCGTTAGAAAGCGCTATGAAGATTTTTCTATATTTATTCATTATTTATATTTCTTGCGTCTTTTAGCATTTTTCACGAGGGAAAATTCCAGATCTTTACTACTCCACTTTAGAAATATTTTGCTACTGCCCAGGTAGCACACAAAACTATTTTTTGACTATCTCTTAGAAAGTATAGTATTGCTCCCACTGGAGTAAGTGAGGGGCGGGGGTGGCTCAGTCGGTAGCTTGTCAGGCTCGTAATCTGTAGTTCCCAGGTTCGAGTCCCAGTTGAGTCAGCGTTGAGATTTATCTCCGCAAAATTCCCCGCCCTGCCCACGGTCAGTAGGGGACACCGATGGCTTGGAAAGGCCGCCGTCCGCCGGATGGGACGTCAAGCCGTGGCCCTGTGTGCGGGAGAACCATATCCTGTGCACTTTAACGAACACACTGGATGGCTTTGAAGGGAGGCTACCATCTGTCTCCCAACAGCTGTTCCAGTGTGTACTCTCCCCCAACCTTCTCTGAGCCTTCCTTCCAGGTCCTTGTGACCTGGCCATTTTGACCATGGTGTGCAAAAAAAGTGCCACTCAGAGGTAAAACAACCCAACCAACAACTGGAGTAAGAAGGAAAATTTTTGTTGTCGATGCAAATATCCTATTAAGTAAAAAAGAAAATAGAATCTAAGAGAAATTGCACCTTAGAGATAGAGTAAAAGAGTGGACTGAATGGTACTGACAAGGAAGGTGTTCTCTCTCCTCCATTGACATTCTACGGAAGATATATCGATGACACTATAATCGTATCCCAAACGCAGTATGACATCGAAAAAATTATAAACGACTTCAATTGTATTTACCCTACTATCAACTTTTCTGCTGAATTTGAAAAAAAAATCGATTACTACCTCTCCGGGATTTGCAGTTACATCGCAAAGTCAATAAAATAAGAATACAAATTTCCCATAAGCCATCCGCCTCTTTGCAATTCATTCGTATAATCCCCAACATCCCTAGAACAGAAGAAAGGAACCCTGAGTACTGCCTTCTTACGAAATTTACGATATGCCACACCTGGGCTGGTCGGACCCGAGAACGGCAACTGATATTTACTACAGCGCAGAAAGCAAGATACCTAACAGCCATCATTACAAGAGACGAATATGAAACGAAATAGATCAATACAGAAGTTACACTCAATAATACACAAATAATAACGACATAGAGGCAACCTGCTAAAAATAAGTGTACTTCTAATATACATCAAATTCCATGATTACCAGAAACCTGAAGAATATAATGAGATCATGTAATTTTAAAATTTCAATAAAAGTAGCAAGTAACATATTTAATGTAAAAAAAAAATCGAGATTCTAAAGGGAAAACCGATGGTGTTTACAAGATTTTACCTAATGATAATAAATTCCGACCGTGCTATGGTAAAACCAAACGCTCTGCAGCCATAAGAATAAAAGAACACCAAAACAATATTCAACAACAAAATTTATTTCAATTAATTTTGAACTATTAGGAGACTTATGGTTCCCCTAATGGTCACCCAGCATGTTGTGTTCTTTCACTTGCACAGGAAGGTGACTCCCTTGCACACGGAAATACGGCCTAACCTCTCATTCAATGGACTTTCCAATCCTATGGGATTGACACTCTGTCTTCAGAAATAACGAAACAGTTTTAGAATGAAATGGCAAGCAGAATACACTACTTTCTACCTGACACCTTTCTTACCCAGAGAAGGGCGGAGTTTAGTCAAGACAAATCTCAATGATGGCACAGTAGGGACTCGAACGTGGCAACTGCAAATTAGGAGCCTGACGCTATACCTACTGAGCCAATGCCGCCCCTAACAAATCAGAAATCAAATTTCGAGTGGATCGAAACTAAGACACATTTAAAAAGGTTTTCAATGATTCCACAAGTTTCACTTCTTGTAAAATTATCAACCTGAATGCATCTTTTAATGCTCTTTGTATAAGAATTTAAATTTCTAAAGAAAAATATTAAAATTTCAATAGGATGGAATACAAAAGTTATTCAACATTCAATGAACGAAACAGGCAAGCAGAATACACTTCTTTCTACCAAATGCATATACACTGAAGCGCCGTTGAATTAGGGATAGGAGACCTTATCCGAAATTCAGTACTGTAAGTCCGGCATTTGCACACATGCGTGGCTGAAACTCTGGTCATATATAGCTGTCAGTCTTGGTTTCCTCAAGCATTCGTTGTGAGAAGCGTAATGGGAAAGGCGTGGGATTTAGATGCATTTGACAGAGGGCAGATTGTAGATGCCTGACGGATGAGACACTCGATCTCCGAAATTGTCAACGAACTTGGATTTTCTCGTACGAGTGTTTCAAGAGTGTTCCGCGAATATGAAAATTCCGGCAAAAAAAACAAGCACCCGGACAAACTGCAAAGAACAACCAGCCTTGAAATATCGTGGGCTTCGCCATCTGGCCCACATTGTACGGATCGATAGGGGCCAGACATCAGAAATCACCTCCCATTTGAACGGGGGTTCCAGCCGGGAAGTCAGTGCATGGACCATACGACACTCACTTCATCGTCTCAGCTTCGGGAGCCACCGACCTACGAGAGTCCCACTTCTAAAGGCACGAACAGGGCTCAATGCCTTGTCTGGGCTAAAGAACATCGAAACTAGACCATATAAAATTGGCAACAAATAGCCTGGAGTGATGAATCCCGATGTAAACTTCATCATGCCGATGGGAGACTGAGGGCATGATCCTGCCTGTCAGATCGGAAGAGTATAAGCTGGTGGTGGCTCAGTGATGGGCTGGGTGTATTTCAGTTGGACGTCTGTGGGACCTTTGCTATGTGTACCGACGACTCTCAATGCATCCCGGTACGTAGAACTCATGGCTGACCATTTACACCCATTTATGACCATCATGCATCCCAATGGAGATGGCATCCACCAGCAAGACAACTGTTCATCTCACAGGTCCAGGTTGGGTACTGCATGGTTGCAGGAGCATTCTGCTGACTTTGAAATAATGAATTGGCCACCTGGAAGTGGTGTATTTGATGCGATTAAAATAGGTATGGGTATTCTGGTCAAATAAATTAAAAATTTCGAAACGAATTCAATAAATACTAATCTGATATATATTATTAAAACATTCCATACAAATAACTTATATGAATCAAAACATTAAATTTTCAATATTTTCCACCTCAGGTTTCACTCTGTGATAAACCAAATTACAGTCTAAAAGAATCCATATACCTTAAAAGTTCGCTTTAAATGGTCAAGAGAGAGAGAGAGAATATAATCGCTCTTAAATTGTAAATGCTGAAAAACGTTTTTTTTTTTTAAGTACTGCAAAAAGGTTTTTGAAAATGATGTATGAGGGTCATTCAAATGAGCAGTGGAAAAGTCTGAAATGAAGAGAAGAGTAAATCTTTTATTGACCTGCTGAACTTTGACAGGCCTAGTGAGACATTTGTTTCAACATGAGATTAGCGACATGATACTCTCCTAGAGTGACTTCTGCTTTGCATGATGGATTCTGTGATAATGCACTGCACCTCTTCATTTCACTTCAAATTATCTTCTCATGAAGTATTTTTAGATACAGAAATTCCAAAATCAACTAAAGAAAATGCCAGGACACTAGAGGGATGACGTTCTAGTCATTCCTAAACATACCTGTTCTATATTGTTATTGTTACTTGGACAAAATCGGAGTGGACTTTGTTAAGCAGAAAACAACGCTTTTGCTCAAAAACCTCGGGCGCTTCAGTTTCAATACTTGCTTTCAAATCGCCTTAGTTTCGCAATATCGTTGTGAATTGATGGTGTCGCCATGGTCGGATCATCATCATCAGCAGCCATGAGCTAGGAAGGCCCAACTAGACCGCGCAAATTAATTCTCCAAGAATATCTGCTGCATCTCCCCCACTATACACCAATTCTTACAAGGTCCTGTTTGACACTGTCTGTCCGTGGCATACTAGGTCTCCTCCACTTTCTGAGACCTTAAGGCACACTATTCATAACCCTATTCGCTAATCTATAATTATCCATATGAAAAAACATGGCAAAACCAACGGAGTCATCTCTACACAATATGCTGCTTAAATGAGGTTGCCGACTCCTTTGCCTAACCTCATCATTACTTACAAATTTCAAACTCCTAATACCCAAGATACTGCGTAGTCATCTACAATCAACGTATCAGGTTTTATGTTATCTTGTTTGCAAAGCGTGCAGGTTTAACTACAATAACTAACCCTAGAAAAAACCAAATTATTATATAGTCTAATTTTAGTATTTAGGTGTATACGCCTATTTCTCCACACTCTCTATAGAATATTAAAAGTCCCCGCAATAATCCTTGTTTGTCTGTTAATCTCATCACACTTGCTCAAGTGTGCAACTATTCAGAGCGACTGAAGCATCAACTGCCTGACCAATTTTCATCTCATTAATTTTATCTTGTTTATATCCAAACCATCTCTATTACCAATCTCATCAACAGTCCTATTGAAAGAATTAAATCCATCAAAATCATCAGCCGACAAGACCAAATCAACTGCATAATCTAAATCAGAAATTTTGAAATCTCTAGACCATTTAAGGCCAAAATCTTTCCCTTGCAAAGAATTTCGCATAACATGATCAATATAATAATAAGAGAAAAGGGGACAAAATGCACCCTTATCGAACACCAGAAGCAATGCCAAACCAATTGCTACAAGCCTTACCAACTCTCACACACGACTCAGTGTTATTATAGAGAGCTTTCATTATGTTAACTAACTTGTCTGGTATACCATATGATCTCACAATCAACCACAAATTATGACGATCAACAGAGTCGAAAGCCTTTTTGAAATCAACAAAGCTAGCAACCAAAGGTTTCTGAAACTCTAAACATTTCTCAAGAATCTGCCTAAGTGAAAATATCTGATCTACACATCCCCTACCACTTCAAAATTCACATTGCTCATCACGCAATTGACTGTCAACCAGATTCTTAATTCTGTTAAGTACAATCATTCAAAGAACTCTACGTGGAACAGAAAGTAGGCTGATACCCATGTAGTTATCATAAGAACTGCAATCACTTTTTTTAAAAATAAGGATAATAATAGCCCTGTAAAATCCTAGGAACAATGCCATTATAATGAAAGATATTGAAAATTTCTGTCATCCAAGTGGTAACCGAAATATTCCCAGCTCTAAAAGCATTTCCGTAATAATTTCATATGCCCCTGGGGATTTATGTAATTTAAATTTAGAAATAGCCAAACTAACTTCACACTGTCTTATGGGGCCAACATTAAAGCCAGTAATGCATCTATTATCATTACAAAGAATGGGAATAGAACTGACCACATTGTTCAGAACGTCACAAAATGCTCAGCCAACTTAACCATGACGTTATCTTCACCTTCTATAAAACTACCTTGTTTATCTTTCAATCTCTGTATACCTGTCCATTTTTTACCACATAAAACATTAACTATCTGAAACAGCAGTCTGCTGTTTTGGGCGGGGGTGACTCAGTCGGTAGCGCTCCAGGCTCGTAATCTGCAGTTCCCAAGTTCCAGTCCCAGGTAGATCAGCGTTGAGACTTATCTCTGCAAACCTCCCCGCCCTGTCCACGGTCAGAGGGTATACCAACGAGCTTGGAAAGGCCGCCGTCACCAGATGGGACGTTAAGCCGTAACCCCCCTTGACGGGAGGCTATCATCTGTCTCCCAAGCAACTGTTCCAGTGGGTCCCATCCCCCAACCTTATCTGAGCTTTCGGGGTCCTTGTGATCTGGCTATTTAGCCTATGGAGTGAAAAAAAGTGCATCTCAGAGGTAAAACAATCCAACCGAACCCTGCTGTTGTGCTGAGAAATTGCTTCCTCGGCTTTTTCAGCCAAGCCATCAAGCCAAAGATTCTTATCAGCAGCTAACTGATCCTTCACACGTTCATTAAGCTCTCCGTAATGCTTTCTATTAGGACTAGTAGGGTGTTGATTAAGGACATTCCTGCAGTTCTTTCTTTCCGAAATAAGTTCAAGTGCCTTGTCACTCAAATAATTATTTCCCCTCTGCCCCTTTTTTCCTAAAAGAGTGCTGTTAGTTTCCGAAAAAGCCTGTTTATAATGGTCCCATTCTTCCTCAACTTCAGTATTAAGCAAATCATGACTCTCATAATGACTAAGTAAGCCTATCATGGAAAGCTTCATGTATAAATGGGTCCATCAGAGCTAAGGTAAAATTTTTAAACTTAGCGCAACACTTCTTAAGTTTAAGTTCCAAGATCCTTTTAACAATGTAATTGTTAGATCTAATTTCAGCTCACCTATATGACCTGGTATTGCTAACAGAACTAGCCCATTTGCTCTTAATTAATATATAATCTATCATTCTTATGCAGCCCATCTGGTGAAACCCATATGTGCTTATGTATGTCGCGGTTTCTGTAATAACTGTTAGTTATTTTCAAACCATTAAGTTTACTCACCTGTAAGAGACGTTACCTATTGCCATTGCAGCTACCAATACCAAAATGGATTATGACCCCTTCCCAAAGGTCAGAAACAGTACCAACTTTGGCACTGAAGTCACCTAGAACAAGGGTAATATATCTTTACTTGACAGAATTCAAAATATCCTAAATTTATCCGTAAAACCTCTCCTTCTCATCCTCATCGGCATCCTCAGTGGGGGCATAGCAGCACAAAACATTCAAGTCTTTAATGCATGTCTGAAATTTTGCTCTAAGAAATCTTTCATTAATGTACTCATATTCTAGAATAGCATAACTGGCGTGTCTGCTGAGAAGCAGACCTACGCCTTGGTTATGCTTATTATCGTCCTTACTGAAAATATAAATTTAAATTTATTTTTAAGGATCTTATCTTGATCTTGTACAACTGGTCTCTTGTAAGCCGAGAATATCTAAATTATAACGGTTGAATTCTTGTGTGAAGACATTAAGAGAATGAGCTCTGTGCAGAGTCTTCACATTCCAACTACCTACGGAGAGAAAATCGTTAGTGGGGTGATTAAAGAAATTATGTTTATTGAGAGAGGGAATGCCGACAATATCAAAGAGCCCCTTTAATCGCAGGCATGGGGCAAAGATCTGTTCCCTAACTCTAAAGACTGAAGCCATCTACACTGGAACACTTCCTCTAATGTAGAATTTGACGATGCCATTAGAAGCGTAGAGTTCAGGTGCCTGCGATGACCTCTGCTCAGGATTATCCACCAGCTGATAAACATATCCTGTGAATCTATTCACTTGGGGCTATCAACCCACGAACAAACAGAAAACACATCAAAAGATTCTTCCTCCACAGATGCCGACCAGTGCAGCAAAATCAGGATCCATAATCAAGCTCAGAGCCATTATTCCGTTCAGGTTGTTATATATGATGAGTACCAGAACCCTGTATGGTTGGCCACTCTTGAGCAGGGTGGAAAAAAAAAGTAGTCATTAGTTGTCCAGATCAGTAGGCCACACTAATCTGGCAGCCCTCCTGTTCCGTTCACTTCCTCAAGAGAAAAACTCTTTTGAAAGGTACTAACGGTCTGCACCACGAGAAGTCGGGGTCGAACATTATGTGCTAGACCTGGCCGGTCCTAAACATCATCGCAGGGGATTGGTGCATAGCTCTTCTTCCAGTGACTACCTAGCTACCATTTACAGACCTATAATCTGAATACTCAATCAAAAGCAGACCGAGGCAGTCAAGTTAAAACGTCAGAGTCAGAGGTTAACAGGTAAACGTCAGTGGTCAGCAGTGCCTTCGCTCATAGTAGGATATCCCCTTGTATGGAAAGGATGGCAAAAGCTAGGTGTAACTTTTACGATTCTTTACTGTCCTATATGTCAAAACGAAAAAATGAAACAGCTGCTGTGATCGGACATTAGCCGGAACACACGTGCGAGCCAACATCAACTGTCGGCGAAAATGTCAACGCTGCTTTTCCGTCTTATTCACTTCTCACTTGAATGACCCTTATACATTCTTTTCAATAACTTGGATAATAGTTAAAAAAAGGTACTTGTAAGCATTCATGGTTGAATTGCGGTTAAATGCCGAGATCGGCTGAAGTAATTTGATTAATTTTAGGATTGACGAGAAACCAGCTGATATTAGTAATAATTAGTTTCTTGCTTTAACCATAACATCAAAGTATGTGAAAACGTAGGAATTCAGAGATAGGTATATATAAATATTAAAAATGGTTTTTAACTATCACTTCATTTATACGAAACTTTATTATAAATAATATATTTTTTTTTGTTCAATCAGCTTTAGTCTGATTTCAGTAGACGAATACTATATATTACGGATATTTCTAACGATGTGTCCCATATCGAGAAAAAAGAGATTTTATTGCGAAATGCAGAAATAATACTTCCATGCATAGGCGTCTTTGTAGTGAACATTAAATTTTAGTTATTCTGTGTTCAGTTATTTTACCTCTAAACGGTATTTTTTTTTACACAGAATGGGCTAAATGACAGGTCCACAAGGATCCCGATGGCTCACTGTTCCAGTGTGTTGTTTCACGTGCCCAGGATATGACGCTCCCGCACAAGGGATCATGGCTTAACGTATCATCTGACGGACGTCGGCCTTTCCAAGCCCATCGGTGTTCACTATTGACCGAGGACAAGGGGGAGTTTTGTAGAGGAAAATCTCACGCTGATGCAAGAGGGACTCGAACCTGGGATCTGCAGATTACGAGCCTGGAGTATTACCGACTAAACCACCAACGATCCATTCTGAAAGTTATAATTAATAAATTCCCAGTAATTTTGTTTTATGTACAATTACCAGACTTGCGTCATCATTCCCCCAGTGTATTTTGATTATTTGAGCAATGGAATGAGTGTTCACAACGCAAAACAGAAAACAATTATCGGGAATGCAAATTGGAAGTTTTTTGTCGATCAAAAATCGCAAACAGTCACTTGTAATTTCGAAACATTTCATTTTTAGGAAAAAGAAATAAGCTGGAAGAATGCATATTACCCTGGTGAATGTTTTCTGAAAGCGATATTGCAGTAAAATTTTCGGTTACTACTTTTGCACCCCATAGAAGTTTTAATTAAAACTAATGGGTGATTGGGGAAAATGCAAGTGGTAGTATTTTGTTAGTATTTATACATCATGAAAAATATTTGCCTTAGTTGAAATATATGTAAAAACTTCCTATATGTCCCCTGAAATGTAAATAAACTAAACCATACAGATCGCAGAATACCTATTCATTTAAAACGATCGGGCATGAGCAATCTTGTTGAGTACCTAAATCGCCGTCCTATCTTTCCTTGAAGCGAGTACGATTTAAGTGATTGAATTATAAATATGTTGTAGTTTTATTCACTTTGTAGGCCGCATATAGGAAAGTAGGCGAGACCTGTGAGTATCGACCTCATTTCACCGTTCGTTTTCATTTAGATGGGCTTTATTTGAGATCGCTCATCTCAAGCATTAAAATATGATGTAATCCGATACGGTCAAATCCCGCTAAATTTTAGCCCCGCCCCCCTTAAAGGGTAAGGGGAGAATGGTAATGGGCATAATTCGATGTAGTCGACGACGATTATCATATGATGATGCATTTGACTCCTAACTCGAGGCCCTCTTGTTCAGAAAACATGGAAAAGGAACGACTTTCCTCTTTTTCTCCATGTGGGCCAGAAAGGGGGAGTATATTTTTATTGCCGATATACCCCAAATTAATGAAATAAATTAAGGAAAGTGTCACAATCTTTTATTCGACGTACATGTTACAGTCGGCCTTCAAATTCCAAAGATAATTTGCTTTTTTATTTGCAAGGGGGGAATTTTTTGACTGTAACAAATTGTAATATATTGTCGGTGTCGCAATATTTCTTATGACGCATAGTCTTATTTTCCGCACTCGTGCTCCAAAGATATATAGCTAAAGATTAGTTTTCATATCTTCCCTCTTTCAGGGGATTTTTTATAGCCCATGAAAAACACAGCTTCCGTTTCACAAGCCTTCATTTAATACGTGAATTTTTTGCCCATCGCATTCGAAAGATATGGTGGGATAACTTTTGACTAGCGAAAGACATTAGTAGAAAGATAGTTAAAAATGTATTCCTACGATTGTAATTTCAACCATTTTATCAAACATTTATAATCGGACCATACAGCTTTTGATTATATTTTTTTCACGTACCCTTTACCAAATTAATGACTATAATATATAAATTAATGACATCATACGTACAAAATTCGGTTTCCAATAATAATTTCTATCTTTTGTTCCAAATATCAATATTAATTTTTTGTTAAGAGTGATACTGATAATAATGTAGGAATAAAATAGGTGTTTGGTGATATGAATTTCTGTACTCTCTTATGATGAACGGAGGCAACATATTGATGTAAATGCACCACGAGAACATATTGATGTAATAATCTTCGTGACCATATATTATCATCAAAATTAGCAGCATAAATAGATCGCGTGCAGCATTTGTTTTAACAATTTTCAAATTTTTACACTGTTAGCGGTCATAAAACGTTTGGGAGAATCGCAAATTATGACGTAGTATTTCATCAATAACTATATAACAAAATAACAATTATTTCAATTCAAAAAATGTTCAATGTTTAGTGATAGATGACAAGATTAGCTTTAAGATTCGCGAGTCACCTGTAATGATAAAGGACAAGGATGTATGATAAGGGTCACCTTGTACTATAATCAAAGAATAAAAATAAATTAAAAAAAATAGAAACCCTCTTTTTATTCGAAAATAAAATAAAAATACCTGTTTGCACAAATCGAAAGCTAATCTATATATTAGAGTTGCTTAAATATTTTAGCGTATTTTATCACTAAACCATATTTTCTGCAGTGGAAACAAATTTGTCATGTCTTTTATTTTAAAGGAGAAATAAAAGATTCAAAGGATATTCATAAGGGGAGAAAGGGAGGTAGAGATGTTATTATTAAAGGAAAATTTAGGTTTGTTTAGAATGAATTTCATGTGCAAAATATTCTTTTATTTTTTACACATAAATCGATATGCAACAACTAATTATTTCTGAAACACTTAATGATGAATGCGAACTCGCAGCGAGTACGGTCGCCCAATTCTAAGCGACGCGGAATAAATACATAGTAATTGAATAACTTTCATTCCTTATTAAAATGTTTTTTGCTTAATATTCTTGTTGAAGCAGTGCCCATTTTTTTTTTAATTCCTATCAGAATTCCATGATCTGCAGAGTATTCAGAATATAAAAGGTGTAGTTGCACTGACTAATTACAAACCGAAGCTTCCAGTTTCCTCGATTGCAAAGAGTATGACGTCATTTCCTCTCCCTGCGATATCTCGCGAGCCCGTGTCTCGTCGCTCTTGATTAGTTCCCTAGTCAAACACGGAGGGCGCTGTGCCCATAGGTTTCAACAAGAGGCTAAAATTGCCATTAGGTTTGTGGGAGTGTTACCTCTGTACCTACTACTCTGTGTAAGTTACGAAGTTAATAATAGGCTTAATAACTGTCTTTTATTTCAGATAAGCAATCTTTTTAAAATAAGTATAAATGTAAGAGTTTCTTTCCTTCTTGATTGATTGATTGATTGATTGATTGATTTGCGTCATATAGGACAGAGAAGAATCCTAGAAGCTACTCCTAGCTTTTACAGGCCTTCTCATGCAATTACATGCCCTACTAAGACCGAAGTCATTGCTGACCACTGCCTTAGTTAGAGTTAACACAACACACAAAGTTTGCCTTGCTGGAACAGTCGCTAGCTGCCTAACCACTATGCCAGTTAAGGTATAGTGGTTAGGCAGCTATCTTCCTTAACATTTTCAGTTTTTGAGCTCTGTGTAATTCCCATGCTTGTTTTAGAAATGCTACTGTAACTGTAATTATAAAACCAGCTGAAATGTTCGAGTTCATTGAGAAAAAAACCGCATTAGCAATGTATATTACATTTTCAGTTTATAAAAAATTAACGATGTTTAAATTAAAATCATAATATTTCGGTATAAGTATTATTTGCCGAAGGTATCTGCACAGTATTAGAACTATAGTACTATATACAGGGTGATTCAAAACTCTTGGGCCAAACTTTAAGGGGTGATAGAACACACCTAAACAAGCACTTTTCGTCATACAATGCATGTTTGGAACTCAAGCAGTGAAGCGCTAGAGGGCGCTTTCCAGTGAACATTCATAAGCGCTGGTTTTCGCAACTCGTCGTCATTTCTACCGTGGATTGCAGAACGGATGGATTGTTTCATGAATCAGGAGAAGGCAGACATACATTTCACGTATGGATCTGCAGACGGGAATGCGAGGGAAGCCCAAAGACTGTAACCGGGAGCACTTTCCGACCAAACACGTGCCTGATCGTAAAACCTTCCAGCGATTGCACCGGTATCTGTGCGAACGGGCTCCTTTATCAGCGGCTTGCAGGATACAGGGCGTGCAAGGAGTGTGAGGACGCCACGTGTTACAGAGGAAATTCTACGTAGGGTTGGCAATCGTCCTAAATGTAGCACGCGAGCAATTTCCGATGCCATAAGTGTGCCCCAATCGACGGTGTGGCGAGTTCCACGAGACGAACGATTACACCCCTAATGTAAAATGAGGGTGCACGCGTTGACACCTGCAGATTATCGGCCTCGTGTGGATTTTGCACAGAGTTTCCTGCAACAGACTGCTGTGCAACAAGACTTTGAAGCACGTCTTATTCACTGACGAATGCACCTTTACACTTGAGGGCATTTTTAATAACCACAATTAACGTGTGGGCATACGTCCACATTCATATCAGCGGCATTTCTCCATAAATGCTTGGGCTGGAATCCTGTATGACCATCTAATTGTCCCATACCTCCTGCCAGCCCGACTGAAAAGGAGAACGTACCTCGTACTTTAAACGAACCTGCGCTGTGTGGCTTATATTTAGAGTGATTGTACACCTTACTAGTAATCAATTTGTATCCCAACTAAAAAAAAAATGTTACTCTTTTCACAACATCGTTATATTTTATGCGATAACATTATGAAACTCTGGCAACAGTTTGAACATTAATTGAACACATTTACAAACACTTCCTCACCAACTATCTTATAGACTGGTAGCGCGATATTTTTTTACAATCCTTTTCCTAGGAATCCACTTTAAAATTCTAAAATTTTAAAAAGGACATTCTAATTTTTCCTAATATTAAAACGAAATTTTCTGATTTCCTCTGATGTTCTTATTTACACGGTAAGTTTGTGTTCGGCAGCAGTTTTTCGAGTAAATTTATTATAATGAAAATTAAAATTGTAATGCTAATTTTAAGAAATACTAGAAATAGTTTGACAATTTTCAAATTACGAAAGCACAATAATAAAAATAAAAGTCTGAGAAAAATCATAAAACACATTTTTGCTTGCCGCCTCGATGGCACAGTGGTTTCGCAATTGGTTCACAGTGACACTACAACTACGTCGGTTCGTGATCGAATCCCAAGATGCCATTGTTGTTTGTTTGCTTGCTGTTATCTCTAACTGAGGCAGTGGTCAGCAGTGACTTCACTCTTCGTGCGATATGTCCTTGCATGAGGAGGCCGGTCCAAAACAAGGAACAGTTTCTAGGACCTTACTCCTATGTCTTTCAAATGAATATATGTGCATGCAAATAAGCTATTTAATTTTTCGAAATTATACGACATTTCAGATTTTGTAATAATATTACTATCATGAAATTTAAAATTCTAATGCTAATTTGAAATAACGCTGACAATATTTGGACAATTTTCCGACATGGTACTTTGAATTATTTAATTTGGATATTGTAACTTTTTTAACATTTTCAACTCAAAATGTTAATAAAAATCTGCATTAATATAAAATGCAAATAATTTCATTATTCAAATTACATTATAAAATATTTAATTTCGTTTTATATGAATATTTATGCTTTATCATTAAGTATACTTTATGCACCCATTGGGTTAAATGGTCAACTAATAATAATACCAATGGCTCAAACCAAGGCCGGATCTAGGAAAGGGGATAATAATGGTAAAAGAAGCAAACTTTTATTAAACCCTTTTATATTTCATGAATTTTTCAAGAATTTTTTTAAATACCAGTAAAACACAGTGGGAAATTATCTGATATTATCTGACTACCATTTATCCAAAATTTGCCTTTTTTATTGTCTAAGAGCATTGGTTCTCAACTTTTTATGCTTCACGTGCCCTCTAGAAATGTGTTTGTAACTGGCGTACCCCTTGTATAGATAGATAAAACTATAGTTATACGTTATACGTTATTATATATATATATAACAATGCGAATGAAACATATATATATCATATATCTAGCGACTTTTGAGCTCTCACGGCATACCCCAAAAAATTTACCGCGTACCCTCAAGGGATACCCCTTCAGGGTACGTGGTAAAATTTTTTACCCCATATTGAGAATCTTAAAGGGAAAAAATTGCGTTTAAGCTTTCATTACGTATCATAACATTTAATATTTTCGGATGCTTCGAGAAAGAATCATCCATTCACGATAAGTTTGGATTTCGACGTAGATATTGTTTGATTAAGCGAAAGTCAAATTACTTATATTAATTTAGTACAAAATAATACTGGTAATTTAATTGTTTTCAAATTCTCAATTGTTTACATGTATTTCTAATAGTGGTATGTAAGGAAAATTTTAAACTCTATGCAAATAAAGTTTGAAAAGGAACAGAGAGATATATGAAATTTCTGTTTGTTCAGAGCACTGTCACTTTCCTTTTTCGGCTCTTTTTTTATCCCGTTTTCTTTGAAAACGAAAAAATAGTTTCGCTTTCTTCTCTCGTCTGTCTCTAGATATCAAACTTTTTTATTTACAGAGAAAATTTTGAAATTCCTTTTATATTGGGTAAGTATCGATGAAATATTATAATAGGCACTTTCCGAATCTCTCTAAAGCTATAATTAGGCCCTCTAACAGTGGAAAAAATTACAAAATTTCAAACGAATATTAAACACGACGTATTTATACTAGAAATTTGAAATTGTGGTGGTGGAACCTGAAGGTCACGAAATTTTCGTTGTCAACAATGAGTTTGCTCCTTAGACCAGGGAGTGGGGGGAAACAACTTTTTGTTTTAGCAGATAATTGTTTGCATTCAGAGTTAAATGAAAAAACTCTTTTTTGGGTTAGATAGGAAATGATAAAATATTATGATTCGGGCTTTCGCAATACTTCGAACATTATAATTGCGCCCTCTAACAGTGAAAAAAATTGAAAATTCCAAAATTTCAAACGAATATTGCAACTATGCAATAATGATAGAAATATGAAATTTTGGTGGTGGAATATGAACGCCATGGAGTTTCCATTGGACAAAAGAAAATGATAAATAGAAATCTCATTTTTAGTTTCATTTGTACTAATTAAATATTATAATTCGCATCTTTCAAACACTTAATAGATTTAGTCTATTGTTATAAATTAATGGAAACTGAGCGTGAGTTCAAAAATATAGTAGTATTTAATAATTATTTATATAAGAAGTATGGATGGAAAATCAAATATTAAACTAAATATGCTTATGACTAATTATTCACTATCTTCCATTGACAAATGCTAATAGAAAAAAAAAACATTCAAATATCCTTAATACGACATCAAATTAACAAGTTTTAAGAGCAAACTATTTTAATTGAGTAGATAGCACATTTTCAAATAAATCTATACTTAGCACATTATCAAATATTCAACAACAGGTTACATAAATCAATTATTAATAAGAATTACTTTACTTTGTTTGCAAGAGTACAAAGTATTTTCTTTTAATTATAACACGACCTTATATCATATTTATACCACCTCTGCCTTCTATTATGTAGTAGCACAATTTTGTATGAAAGAACACCACCGTAATAAAAAGTGGATTTACTCTGTAAGGCCACACCATTTCTATTCTAGAATACAATCAAATCACTATTTGACACTGATTGGAAATGACATCTCCGTTAAGACACACACACAACAGTAATTGTAGAACTACATCTAATCCGACTAATCTCGTACAACACCAAATCAACTCTTTTTATTTTTCTCCAATTCACATAATTAACAACTGAATATCCTTTTCAAGTTGAATCAAAATTCGAAGTCGTTGGTGATGTAATTCGCACGCTGAAGCATATGCGAACTTCAAAACGATACATTACATCACAAGTTCATTGTAGTGCGTTTATCTGTCATAACAATATACACAGTCGTATCAGAATAATATGATCACCCACGTAATCACAGTGTATCCGCCCAGGCGCGTCACAAAGTGCACATGACAAGGTCGACCACACGGAGATATAAGCGTTCGGCCAGGACAGATGAGCCATAGTGTGTAACGTGAGCACAATGGGCAGAGGAATTGATTTCACGGACGTTCAAAAAGGAATGATCATCGGCTGCCTCGCAAAGGGTGGAATCATCTCGGAAACAGCAGACTTCGTGGGGTGTTCACGAGGTGCTGTAGTAAGGGGCTACAAAGAATGGACCGCTGGCATACCGAATACCTCCAGATATCATAACTGTGGAATCCCAAAGCCATCAACCGCAGAGGAGAACGTCGCTTCTGTAAACTGGTAAGTAGTTCTTTCCAATCGACGCGCAAAAGTGCAGCAATTAACTACTCAAATGAACGCCAGGGCACCCAGGTATGTGTCCCTGATAACAGTTGAGTGAACCCTGTTACTCATGGGTCTCCGGAGTCGACGCTTGGAGAGGCGCCCATGTTAATCAAGGTCTATCGGCAACCACGGCTGCAGTTCGCACGGGATTACCGTCATTGGACAGTGGAAGAGTGGAAAAAGTTTGCCTTCTCCGACAAATCGAGGTTTCTACTGCATAGAAGTGACGGGCGATGGCGGATATGGCGTCAGACACACGAGAACCAACACCCGGACATGCTTGTTGGTTAAGCACATGCCAGCGGAGGCAGTGTGCATGTCTGAGGGATGTTTTCCTCGTATGACCTGAGACTGCTGGTACCACTGGATGGGTCCTTGAACTCCAATGGCTACCTGTCCATCCTCGCTGACCACATGCATCCCATCTTGTTGGACGTTTATCCTGGTCACTGATGGTGTCTACCAACAGGACAATGCGCCATGCCATGTCGCTAAGGTGGTTCGTGACTGGTTCCAGGGACACGACAGTGATACCTTCGTTCTCCCTTGGCCAGCGAAATCGCCCGATCTCAATCCCATAGAGCACTTGTGGGACCATTTGGATCGAAAGGTTCGGCGTGCGGACCCACAACCACGTCATATCCAGAACCTCTGTGCTCTGCTGCAGTCCGAAAGGGCACGTGTGCCTCTGGCAACCTTCCAGGTCCTCATTGCATCCATGCCACGTCGTTTCGCCATTGTCATCTCCTCCAAGGGTTGTTATTCCCATTATAAGGTACTTGGGCATATTATTCTGACGCGACTGTGTATATCTTTACAGATCACTAAACATGAAGCAGTAAATCTGTTAACGTGTTCTACAATGATATACAGTACAACAGTTTGAAAAATTATTGGTAATTTTAAAGGGATATTGCACTGATTGCAATAATCGACCCAATTTTCTGAGAGAGGTGTGGGAAATGCGACTCTTTAAATTTAGGATTTAAAAGACGAATACTTTTTTGTTGGATAATTACTAATAATATATCATTTGAATTTTTCCCATCATCCGATAGCTCAAATTAAAACTTTTAAGGAATGAAAGTAAATAAAAGAAAAACTTCATTCTTTTTAAAAACGGGATTCTCATATGCACCAGATGCGATATCCGTTCTTCTAGGTTTAACTTTATTCAGTGTAGAAAAATCTTTCTTTCTTTTTTCGTTTTGCTTAACGGGAGATATTGAAATACATCTGATATCCCGAAGTAGTTGCAGGGTTCGTGGAGCTGCGTCTGGGAGACCCATTCGTTACAATTATGTGTCCTATCAAGCAACTAATGAGATTATCTACCCGAAATTACATAAAAGTATAGTGAAGGATAGCGCTGAAAGGTACGGAGAAAGAATGGGCCTAGCTAAAGTCGTTTAACGAAATTCAAGGTACAAAATCATCTGGGTCTGTGATGCCAAACGCAATCAACGGAGGGTTAATGAAGAACGCAACCTTATGCAATAGGGCAGGTAAATTGAAACAACTTAAAATCACTAATATGGTGTTGGGCTGCCACCTGAGTCCAGTACAGTCTGTATACGGGGTGCCATAAAGTCTACCAGTATCTGAAAGTCAGCAGGAGGGATACGACACTAGAAACAAGAAACGTCATCAATTCCTGCTTCTTCGATCGAGCTTCGAAACGCTACCTGAGATGTTTTTCCAGAAGTTCCCATGGATTTTCTATTTATAAGTATGGTAAAAATAGCAATATAAAGTATTGAGAAACTGAAGTATTCACTACAGTGTATGAGCTCTAGTGTTCTTAACTCATAACTGAAATTCGCGCATAGGTCTACCACGAGTAAAAGCAAAACTACGGTATGAATATAGTTAATCCCATTCTTCGAACTCCTAATTATTTTTCAAGATAAAAAATGTCTTTATGTTGTTCCTTTTCTAATTAACACATTTAAAACTTGATAAGACTAATATATTTCTTAATTATTTTTTGAGTTATTAAGTAAATATTTCACATTTATAACGGAATCTACTCTTTCTGTAACACCATGTTCTATTCTACTTTTAAAATAATTTCCACTCACGTATGATTAATATTATGTTATCAAATATACATCCTATTACCAAAAGGTTTCGTACATTTCCATGTTATTAAAATGGATAGCCACATTCAAAAACTTCCTAAAACGAAAATAAAGTTTTTTACCAAAAATTGTTCCTGAAGATAAATTGAATATTTCACTTAAATTTCTCTAAATCTCGAGTTTCAATAATATTCGTTTAATATTTCAAGAGCTATTGAGTTGGGAAAATTTTATAGAAGACGTTTCTGTTATAAACCTGAAAAGCATATTTCTTCAAAATGAATAAAAACGAAAATTATCCTTAAACTAGCTTCTAAAATTACATTTGTTTTAGTAATTTTTTAAAACAATTATAGCTTTTTCTTTAGTCAGTTTTGACTTAAATTGTTATGAACAGCGAGGATGCAGTTAAATGCTTCAGAGTGCGAAATTCATCAGATATTAAATGAATATTTCGTAATATCGAATTAACGATTTTGAGGGAAATTTTAAGTTAATTTCGAGTGGCATTTTTCCATCAAAAGTTATTTACACAGTTACGTAGCCCTTAATGTGGTTTTCCATTAAAATAACATGGAACTGTCAGAATCCTTTTCTTAGTCTAGTGTTCACTATTCAATTCACGCCAAAATTTCGGTATGTGAAGATGTTTATGATCTGAATTAAATGGTTAACATCTTGCTTGAGAAAAACTTTCCAATATGAAATGAATTGATTGATCTACTATTACTAAAAAAATATGCTACCACGTTGGATATTGCGTTTGTTTGTTTTACAAGAAATAGAATTGTTTTGGCAACAGTGTACACGAAGTCATTTACGACCTTCCTCACACGGAAATTTTCATTTTACACCTAACTTGTAAGTGTGGGCCTTAGCGATTGAAAGATATATTAGAAAGGCAATTTTTAAATTTAACCCTTTTCTAGGGGGAAGGAAGTGTACGTGAGCTATAATTTTACATCCTGTAACGTTCTGCACGTCACAAGCTTTCATTTGACACACAGCTTGTTTCGTTCGGTGGACAACTATCATGACAAATATACAAACTGGCAATGAACAAACTAACAAACAAACAAACCTGCAAATAATGAATCAAAAGCAATAGGAAAATAAGTAAAAAGATGGCAAAGAGATGTAAAATGTCATCAAAGTAAAGGACTGGCGTATAACATATTTATTTCAAAACATTTAATAATCTCATTGAGCTCATCCAGATATTCAACAATTCCTCTGGAATCTATAATAATAAAAGATATCTTTTTTTTTTGTGTGTGTGTGTGCGTGCGCCTGTGACATTGGAAAAAGAAGCTATAATTCATTGGAAAATGGTGGTAAACGATTCAAGATCTCACGCAGTATTTGTGATTGTTTTCAGAGTTACAGTGCCGAATTTGAAATCGAAAGTCCAAAAAGTAGACTTTCTATAAGCAAAAATATTTTGCCATGCTATTCCTACAGGAAACGATAATCACTGACAAATCTCTTAGTGCCATGTTCTGCTTCCTAACTGAGAACATAGACTCAAAATAACATTTAAATCTGTTGCCGTTGTCAGATCCCCATTATTATTATAATGAGTCCTGTTGCATGAATAAAATGGATTTTTTTTTAAACTACAATGGAGTGACGCAGAGGGAACCTTCCTACGATATTTCGATCCGTTCAGTCGAGTACATCAAGAACTACAGGGTACCAAATTCCTGATAGTCTACGTAGAACCGAAGTCATGGGCTGTGATTTTGCATAGACAAAACGCCAGACAATTCTTCGTCGAGTTGAATCTGTACTAAAGGGTCGTTCTATTTGTTGCGATGTTATGCAACCACAGCAATTCCCGGTTCCGTCTCACGACACAACTAAGTTATGAAAAGCCATGACTATCTAGAGCCCGGGGCAAGAATGCGCCATATAGACGCACCTCAACCCCGGCCTCACATGGCAGCAATCCTATAAAAGGAAAGCTAACCACCGGAAGAAACCTATTATTTAATCTGTTCCCCGATTAGCCAGGAACAAGCATATGTAAATCCAAGTTCGCTCGGCATCCGGGGTGGAAACTGTTAGTAAGGCCCAGACTTTTATGAGGGCTCATTCCTACTAGGCGAGAACATTCGGCCGAGCCCTCGAACTGCTCACCCAGAACACCTGATAGGTGAGGTCTAAGACACCGTCACGTCCAACCCGAACGTCCAACCGGTCAGCGGCGTCCTCGACCTCAGTTTGGCTTGGCTATGTCCAACCGGCGACCCAATCCGGCAGGCACAGCCGTCGAAGCCCCCACCACGCCAAGGTGGTCCCCTATCGGGGGGGGGGGGGGGGGGGGTTACAAAAGGGTCGTTCTATTTTGTTGCGATCTTATGCAACCACGGCAATTCCCGATTCCGCCTGAAAGCACTATCAGTTATGAAATGCCGTGCTTATCTAAAGCCGGGGGCAAGGAATACGCCCTATAGGCGCACCTCATCCCCGGCCTCACATGGCAGCAGTCCTATAGAAGGAAAGCTAACCACCAGAAGAAACCATACTTTAATCTATTCCCCAGTTAGCCATGAACAAAGATATATAGATTCAAGATCGCTCGGCTCCCGGGGTGGAGACTCTTAGTAAAGCCCAGACTTTGGTGAGGGCTCGACCTACTGGGGGACAGATCTTTTCAGAAGAGCCCTCGAATTGCTCACCCAGAGCACCTGAGAGGTGAGGTCTCAGACACCATCACCATCCGACCGTCAACATCACCGGTCGGCGGCATCGTCGACCTCGGTTGGTTTTGGCTATGTCCAACCGGGGACCCAATCCGGTTGGCACAGCCTTCGACCAGGTTGCTGGACCCTAGGCCCCCACCACGACAAGGTGGTCCCTGTATTTGGGGGGAGGGGTACCAAAGGGTCGGGGGAGGGATGCGGTCCGTGCTCACGAAACTAACATATAGTGCAAAAATGAATATACGGATATTTAAAGTCAGAACGGGCAGCGCCGGGCGCAACTCAGCTAGTGATTAAAATAAAGATGAAATTAATTATTTCAAAAAAATTCAGTTCCCTTCAATTTATCAGTGTGACGAATCCTTTCACGTTTCCCAGTTGATTGCAGTATTAAAAACATTTAATGCAATTTTGAAATCAGCATAAAAATGTTTTACAGTAAATGATAAAGGTTATATATATATTTTAATCACTTAGTTAGAAGTCGCTAAGAATGAAAAAAACATGTAAAAGCAATGTATTCAAGACTTTTTGCCGCCAATGTAACTACTACTATATTACAGTGAAAATTACAACTTATTTTATGTGTGGTGATGGCGAAAAAATAAAATACTTTAATGCGGTCTCTTGCCACAGAACCCTTACAAGAGACTTTCGATTTAATACCCCAGAAAAAGTCGTTATTTTTAAAACACCATGCACCTGTGCTTATGGCAAGGTGATAGGGTATTCCCATATATTAAAAAGAACCGCAATCAAACGTTTCAAAAACATTATAGACCCGTCCTTTATTTTAATGATCACTTTGCAAATTTTACCTATATTATATTATTTTTGCTCTTCATTTGTAAGTTTTTTTTATTGCGTTACGTATATTTGCCAAATCCTGAAGAGAAAGACAATGGAAAACTAATTTTTTGCGGTGAAATTGAGCCAAGGGCAATTCGATCCTTAGCCACACACGGTAAACCACTCGGCGACCGGGACACACCCTTTGAGTATATCACGTTAAAAAAGCGTAATGAAAGTTCTTGGAATCATTTATGTGTTCGTGGTGTAGATGAGTCATAAATGATATGATCTTTATTGACTCAAATTGTTTTCCTTCAAGCTTTTAGAACGTAATGCTCTTACTGTCGTGCACGCATCTTTCTAAATGCGCGTCCCCCATTGTTCTGTAATCTCCACTTTGTAGAAACGGACCGCCAGGTTGTTTACCCCCTTCTTCTAAATTTTTTGCATTATTGCGCTGAACGATTGCTATGTGGAAGCGTCAGGAGAGGTTCCGCATGTGCAATAGCGCCGAACTGCTTCAGATAGTCCCTAGTGCTGTAGTGGCCTGTGACACCTGATTGTCTGATTCAACCAAAGCAACCAATAGTCGAAGAACCTGTTACTTAGCGAATATCTTCATTTGACGCTAACATGATCGAGAACTCCTTATACCGATAAATAGATAATTATTTCCTATTTTTCAAAATTGAAAATTCTTTTCGAAATCGCACTTTTTGAATATTTCATAAGATTTAATTGCGCCCGCTGATTGTGGGCTGTCTATATAAACAAATTTATGCCTAATAAACTGAAAATCACAGTAAGAGGAAATTGTCTGAAACAATAAACTTATTACTAGAGTTGTTTTCTGGCTCAATTCCTGGACTGGAATATTTCAAACCTTTAAACGTTCATTCATAAGAGTGTTGTTTTAAATGATTTTTTGCTCAGAATGATTTTTTGCATTTTATTTTACATTATCACCTTATAGTGGCATTACCAAAAGCACTTTATGGTTAGTACTAGCAGTGGAATGCTATTAGATGGTTAGCATTAGCTTTCAAGGTGAACTATATATGATAAAAGATGTGCTAGAAATATTGAGAAAACTAGCCTACTGGTAGAATAACTCGGTGCATTTCTTAGGAGATTTCATTCTTTCAACCATGGATTTTTATTGAAATCTTAAAAAATACACTGAGTATAGAATTGTTTTGAACACAATTATAGCTTTTACTTTTGAAGGAAAAAAGTCTTCAGTTCTGAATAAATTTTTTTAGTGTATGGTGAACAGTATTCCTGGTGTTTGGATTTTTGTTTTAATGTTTATCATTCATCAGAGGTTTTTTGTACATATTCTCAATATTTCTTTTGCATACATAGGTGTGTGAACTCCACTTTGCACCATCTGATGTTGAAAGAGAAACCAGCATGTTTGACATGAAAACTGGGAGAAAGCTTACTGACCCCTAAAATGTCCAGATAGTGATGGAGAGGGAATGTTTGCTATATGACCAGTGCGGTAATGGTCATACTGTTCAACTACTTTTAAGACATGTCCTTAAAGCATCCACAAATACACTTTAAAAAATTATTGTGTCCAAAACAATAACATTGTAAAAAGTGCTAGAAACAAACAAGGGAAACTTGAAACTTTAGTTAAACCAACTGTTCAAGGCAGCATTTATGCTATACTTTTACTAAGCATTTCATTGCTATTAAGCTGTATAAATATCATGATGACAATTGATGCAGAAGAAACAAAATATTGAATCAGGTGGTATCTGAAACTCATGATCTCCTGGTTAGGGTTACCATAAAAGAAAAAGGAGGACAGTCCTCCTTTTTCACCTCATGTCCTGTCAGAATTTTGAAAATTCACGAAATATCCTCCTTTTGTGTAAATTCATAACATGTTTCAAACTAAAATTAAAGCACTCATTTTTTGTACTTTTCTAAATTTCTTGAACTCATGACTATAATAACATTTATTGTTAACCATGAAATATTTATTGTAAATGCAAACTATGTATGCTAAATTAACTCTACTGACATTGCAATAGCTACCATTTTCTCTAATCTCAATATGTACAATTTACATGTCAGATTGAAGAAGTATGAGCTTTAGAAAATTGAAAAAACTATTACTTCCACCCACGTGTAGATGGAACTGTGAAAGTTGATAGCAGGTTTTTTTTGGCAACATAAAAGACTGCAGTAATTAAGGAAATACTTCTAGTTTATAGGAACCTTCTCATACAAGAACATGCCTTGCCAAAACTGAAATCATTGCTGACCGCTACCTCAGTCAGAGTTTGAAGTAAGAGAAAGTTTACCTTTTATGACAGTGCATAGTTACTAATCATTATGACACTTTAGGAGAAATAACCTTTGATTGCTTATGAAATTGGAATAAAAATCACCGAACCATATATTTTATGGTATATTTAATGAGTATTGTTTCTTTTTTTGACTCAACTGTTAGTTAGTACTTGGCAAAAAACTCAGTACGAAGAAACTTATTTTATTTCACAAAGAAAGCATGTCCTCCATTTCTAGCTCTTTTGTCCTCCTTTTATAACTCCTTTTATATATGTGTTTGGATCTCACCTGGCTCAAGGTAATTTTTCCACTATACTCATTATCATCATAATACTTAAAGAATTTGATTGTGATTAAATGTTAGTAAATCAATGAGGTACTGTGGATTAATTTGTGTATGTTACTTTCACTTTGAGAAAAATTATACTCAGATTTTTACACAATTTGATATTGTGTTAAAGTCAAAATGCTGATTGTTTAATTTCACACCTTAAAAATTACTCTATGAGATTTAATATAATTCAAAAATTTATGTTCGGTAATCTCAATCATGTTACAAATTTGATATCAGTGGTTGATATTTTTAAGTAAATATTTTATTGAGTCCTGAATCCAATGTCTTAATTTCAATCAATGCAGATAATTTCTTTTAAACTGTTAAATAAAAATAATTAAATAAAGCAATTTTTAATCTTCATTCATCTTTAATATCTGGAAAACAATTTCCACAGGCTTTGAGCCAATAATTGAACATGGATCTTCTATGAAGCATGATTTTGATTTTTCATATTACACGAGTCTTAGGATTGTCCATCTGCTCGTGTACTTCGCTAGTCTGTAAGTACCTTAAAGTACCTAAAGTTAAAAAGAAGGTTAAGAAATATCAAATTTGGAGGGAGGTAAAAATAGCTGGTTGTGATTTTCATCAGTTAGCGTGAAGCCTTTTGGAAAGTATTGATACATTGTAATGGAAAAGTCTCCACAACATCATAGACCCACCTTTAAATAATTATAGCCCAATAAGTTCACTGGTGGAAAACACTTTGGAATGGTGTGCTATTGTTTCAATCATTGTTTCTAGACATAAAAAATGGTTCACTTTATTGTCAAACATTTTGCAATATTTTAGTGGAAATTTTATTGGATGCAAGCTTCAATAGCTTTTATTTTGCTGATTTAACATGTCTTTTGTGGCTAAATCGATGATCAAAGGGAATCTCTACCTGCACTTGTCAGTAGGTTTTTTCTTAACTTTGTGTTTAGTGTTACTTTTGAGTGATCTTTTGCCAATTCCACAACATTTTCACTTCCCACTATACTCTTATGGCTGGACTCTTGAAGATAAATTATATTTTTGGTTGTTTTTAAATTTTATTATCAATGTATCAAATACTTGGGGTGGATGCTTTTGTTTGGACAGCTGTTCAGTATTGGATGCAGTATGTGACAGTATATGATTTCTTTTCAATCCATTTCATTGCTTCTGTTATACATGTACTTAGTGGGGGTTCGAAATTTATAATTTTCTGAAGGAACATATACCACCAGTTTCTGGATGAAATTATCAACTGAAACTCAATAAACTGCAAATAGAATTTTCTGAATATTATTTTTCCTTCATTACTTTAAATTGAGAACATTATAAGTAGAAAACTTAAATGTCAATCTTTGGTTTTTGAGAAAGACATCGCAGATTTAGGAAGTTAATTTATTCCTTGATTTTCTTTAATATATATGCATATCTTGTTAATTCTGCTGCCTTGCAAATGTAGGATTTTTAAATTTGTAATAGTGATTTCCAATGGGTGTTTGATATGCCTATAAATTAGCCTGGTCAACAGATCAATATGGTTTTCTGTATCATTGTGGATGCCATTCTCTGCTTGGAAGGAGATTATTGACTATGTTATTAGAAACCTTGTACTGGTTCTGATACATATTTTCTTCTTCCAAGTTCTTTGTTAATAATTGGTTTTACACTGATAGTGAGTTCAAGTAATATTAAAATTTTAGTGTAAAGATATCTGTTTATAATGGAAATATACCCTGTTGCTCTTAGCATTTGAAAGTATCTTCACCAGATATGGCAGTTAAAATAAGCATAATAGTTAATGACTTAAATTTAAAAAACTCTGCAGAAGGTCAAGATTAGAATAATGATTTTTTTGAAATATGTTTCCATACATGTTAAGTATATGCTCTTTACAAAATAGCAAAACATTTTTTTCTGTTCTGTATATTTTTTGACACCATACAAATTTAAAGTTACTTTATTGACTTGCCTTTGGGAAGGAATCTTATTAAGAGCCTACTGGTGTAGTTTATTTTTGTGACTTCATCAACCTTTTTATAAATGACATCTAGATTTTCTTTAATACTTCAATTTGATTTGCACATTTGGAGTATACTGAATCATTTGAAAAAGCTTGACCTCTCTATAAAAATATAAGAAAATTTTAAATGCTAATTCTATCTATTCAATGTTAGTAAAATGTTCAATAGTTGATATATATTGCTTGTAGTACTTTATTTGTACTTAATTCAAGTTTTGCAATGTCATTTAATCTAAGTTGCTGATGATGCTACAATTCTACTAATTATATACAGGGTGATTCAAAACTTATCGTTCAAATTTCGTGGGGGAGGTAGGGAATACGTCAGGAAACCGATTTCACATAGGAAAGAATGTCCACAAATGTACGCATGCGTATGTAGAGGGCGCTGTGTGTACCCAACTAGTGTACAGCTCGCCCGACCACTCCCGCTGTCATCAGTGTACGAGCCGACTTACTAGTGATAAGATGAATCGTTTTACGCATCAAGAGCTAGCGGATATGCATCTCGCATATGGGGCAGCTGGCGAAAGCGGCCGCCGAGCTAGGCAAGTTTACGAAGACCGATACCCCAACAGAAGAATACCGCAGCATCAAATGTTTGCACGTGTGCATCGCAATCTGCGCGAACGTGGTTCATTTCGCAGCAACATGCAGGATACGGGGAGAAGACGACTGACGCGGACTGTCAACGTCGCAGAACAAGTCCTACAGTCCATCGAAGATAATCCGAATACCAGCACACAAGCTATTGCTCAGCAGCTTGGGGTCTCTCAGTCAGCAGTGTGGCGGATACTGCACGAGGAACGTGTGCATCCTTACCATCTGCAAAGGGTGCAGTTACTGCATCCTGACGATTATCCGAAGCTTGTGGAATTTGCACAATGGTTCATGCAGAAAGGTGCCGTGGACCCCAGTTTTCCAGCTTCTGTCCTTTTTACAGATGAAGCTTCATTCACTCGTGAAGGTGTGTTCAATACACACAATTCACATGTGTGGGCTTACGACAACCCGCATGGTACGAGAAGTCACGCTGCGCAACATCGTTTTGCCGTAAATGTGTGGGCTGGAATCATTGGTGACTGTTTGTTGGGACCTTACTTGCTACCGCCCCGATTGGACGGCCGGTAGTACCTAATATTTCTCGAGACAGTGTTACCGACTTTTCTGGGCGCTGTTCCTGCGCATATCCGCCGAGATATGTGGTATCAACATGACGGGACTCCAGCCCATAGCACAATTGTTGAGTGTGATTACCTGAACAGAACATTCGGAGCTCGATGGATCGGTAGAGGTGGACCGATCGCTTGGCCACCCAGGTCACCTGATTTATCGCCCATGGATTTCTTTTTGTGGGGGGCCATGAAAGACCATGTGTACGAGACCCCCGTCGACAGTGAAATGGACCTAGTTGCACGAATAGTGGCCGACGCAGGCATTGTCCGTGATATGCCAGGCGTTTCTAAAAATGTTCGGCGGTCAATGCAACGGCGCTGTGAATCCTGTGTCCGTGTAAATGGTCGCAATTTTGAGCACCTACTGTGAACCTATACTTTACCTTGTCGGAATAAAAGTCACATTCGTTACCCCGTAACTGCACTGTTTCCTTGTGTTCACTTTACTTGTCCATTTTGTTCATGTCGATGACGTTTGCGGACATACTTTCCTATGTGAAATCTGTTTCCTGACGTATTCCCTACCGCCCCACGAAATTTGAACGATAAGTTTTGAATCACCCTGTATATAGCTGGAAATTTTACAAATCAAATCTTTTCTTATTACATGTATGTACAAATGTATTGTTTTCATTTCATAATTCAAACTATGATTATCATAAATATTTTAAATTCCGTGTTATAAAAGTCTGTGTTTGCTGCCATGAAACTACCCCATAAACACTCTGTGAATTATGACCACCCAATCCCATGTTATGCCAATGGAAAGATAATTTCAAAGTTCTGTAATTTCCAAAATAAACATTTCATGGGAAAATATGACTGAATATATATAAGTTAAAAATCTATCTTAATTTTCTATATTCCAATAATATTCATTTAGTATTTAAAGAGGCTTCGGTTGTTTACTAACCTGGGTTCGAGCACTAGGTAAGGCATTGTTGTTCGTGTTGTTTTTCTGCCGGGTTTCCGTCATTCACACAGACCTACTATGGCGTATAAACTTACAGGCTCATGTCACACCTCTGTGGTAAGCAGCTGTTTCAAGGGGTATTTTATTATATATCAACATCTTAAACAGTAATGCGCATTCTGCAGATTTCGTGAAAATTTAAATAATTGTTACATATTCTGCTAAAACTATGCTAATAAAATTTAATATGGGGATACTCTTTTGAGATTAACTTATTTCAACTACTTCCCAGATCAATATTTTAAACAGCCATTGTTCATATTAAATATCCCAGTTTCCATAATTCTTTAATTTTTATTGAATATAGATTTAGATAAATTTGATTGAGATCTCTAATTGATCTTCATTTCATTTTTTTTTCATAAAAGTTCATTTTAAAAGTTACAAAGCTTTGAAATTAGATTTCCATTGACATAACATGGAATCAGGTTTCATAATCACTGAATGTATACGGATATTTCAATGTGACCTTCACATTGTGTGATAATCACTGTATTATATTTCTGTTGTATTTTGAATCAGTTCAAATCTTTGGACCACATGTATTTTGATGTTGCTTTGATGTTTCTTCAGAATTTTTTTTCTATTATTAAAGTTTATTATGATACTAAAAAGGATAAAAATTTCTATCTTATGTGAAAAAATCAGTTTTAATACGCATTAATGCGAAAAAGTATGGGAAAGCAGTTTTTTTTATTGTTGTTCTTTTTATCTAAAAGTAATAGTTTTGCTAAAAACAGTTTTTATTAATGTGATGCATTTTAAAAACATCTTTCATGTTAAACTATTTAAAAAATCAGCAATTGTTCAACTGGGAAGAATGGAATATCTTAAAATTTTCCTTCTCAATTTAAATAGTATTGTACAATGTTAAGTTCGTTCATATTGCTCAAAAATTCTCCCATATGATTGGTGAATTTTCCAGTTTTAATTGCACGATTTTCTTCAAAATATAGTAAACGATGATATGAAACATTTGTTTCATTGTAATGTGTATCCAATATATATTTGTTTTCTCAGAATGTAAATAAAAGTCTTTTTTTAATATGGAATTCGTTGGTTGTTTTTCTTAACATATGCAATATTCAAACATACTGTTTTCGTTAAATAATATTTTAAACCACTTATATATATATACATACATATTTGTGAAAAAAATAGATACCTGTGGCATTTTGTAACAAGTAGTTTTTTTCTAAATATATTTCACACTTCTAGAATCCTTTAAGAGTGAAAATTTAGTACCTGTTCAATACATTAATCGATCGTTTGCAAAATCAGTTAAAATTTTGGAATTTCCGAAAGTTTAAAGAGTGTTATTATCTAAATAATAATTTAAAGATATCTGTATGATCGGAAACGGTAATTATTGGTTTATCAATTCTAATCAAAGCAAAAAAAAAAGTTATCTCTAAAAAAAAAAATTAGAAAAAAAAGTGGGAAGGATTTTTGTTTTTGATTACACGAAAACAAATTATTTTCATGATGACGATTTATTAGTGAACATTCAAAATCTAAATGGGAAGTTCTATTAACAAGGATGAGCTATCTCTCAATCTATTCTACCGGCAGTCCGGTCCAGTACGAGGCCGAAGAGAAGGACAGGCCACGACACTGAGGGGAACTTCAACCACCTCCTTCATTATTAGGCGGCCTGCGGCCAAAAGGCTGTCGCCAACATGTAGGGTCGCTAGCACTTCACTGTACTGGTCCCTGCTTTTTGACGCACACAAAAAAACTTTTTCTCGTGGACCAGATGATAAAGGGGCCAAGATCCCTTTTAGAAAATGGTCCAGTTTTTAAAGAAGGATGATAGACACTGAGGCGATCCTCAGCCGTCACGTGATCAACTTTGTCCGGTAGCTGCAAACGCCACTCGATTCGTTCACACAGAACATTTTATCTCGTTTTCGCAATTTTATTTCGCTTTAATTTTTTCGAATCGACATTAAATCACATGAAAAATTCCTTGTGTAGAATAAATAATGACTGTATTCTTTTTCCACTTTTTTGTTTAGCCTTTTATATAAGAGAATTTAAATTTGATAGTTAATCTAAAACTAGCTGAAATGCACAAAAAGCCAAATTTTTTTTTTCATTCTTCATACCCCATTTAATCTAATTTGTGATAATTCTTAAGAAATCAGCCGTTTCCTTAAAAAAAAAGTTAAAGGCATAAACCCAGAGGTGTATTTAAACGGGTGTTTTGGGATATGCATATGCAAATATATATATTTTTAAATTCTTTTATGTTTTTTTTTAAAACATTTAACAACTGCAAGGCATTGATTCAGAATACATCACTGGTTTTCATTTACTTACCAGTTGCGGTATACTTAGTATTAATTACAGAAATGTATTATGTGCTCATATATATCAACTTGTATTTCTTTTCGAAAATCTCTAGCTAGCAATCATAGCCAGAAAAAGCAAGCATTTTATATTTATATATATATATATAATACTGTTAAAATACAGTCCATAAATACTGTCTCAAACACATAGAGCTGTATTGTCATGTGAAAATCTAGTAAAACTCTTGCTGACACAGTGGCAGGGGTGGTTTAGTCGGTAGAACACCAGATTCATAATCTGCTGTTCCCAGGTTTGAATCCCATCTGGGATTTTATATGTCAATAGGGGAAACCGATGGGTTTGGAAAAGATACCATCTGTAGAATGAGACATTAAGCCATGGGCCCCATACTCTGTGCATGTTAAAGAACACGCTGGATAGCCTTGATGGGAAGCTACCACCTGTCCAGTGTACCGCCTCCCCTAACCTATCAGCCCTTGTGAACTGGCCATTTAGCCCATTGTATGAAAGGAAGTGCCATTCAGAGATTAATAAAAAAACAACCGGTAGACACATAGCAAAAGAAAAACTCCAGTATTCTAATATATACATAGTATGTTACTTTATTGAAAATTAAAACGTGGTGTATGTGTTGCATTGTAGATTTTTTTATAACCTTTAGAATGATTTTGTAAATAAAACTTGATTTTCATTAGGTAATGGTTATAAACTGAAAGTTCATTCTCAGTACAAGTATTCAGCAATATAAATTAATATCTGATTAATTAAATTTTAATGTTACCATACTATTTTTCAATTTAAGCTTTAATGATATTATCTGCTATTTCATGGACATGAAAACAACATGAAAATATTTTTTTTCTATAAAATAACCAAAAATTAAAGGATTTTAAATTCAGAAGATATTGATTAAATTAAAAAGAAAAATAACTGGTTTTGGGTTCAACAATATCTTTTGGATATTGGTTTTCAATCTGACTAAGCCATTAATTAGTAACATCCATTATCTGACCTACATAAAATAATAAAAATCATCCTTTATTGACATTTTCAATTTCAAAAATTGTGATCGACATGATATACTCTAAAGACTGATAAAACCTGTTCCTATGGATACATATAGTTACCCTATCTAGATATATGAAATATATATATTATGAATAAGAATACAAGTACAAATTTTGCAGTTCAAACAAGTGCTGATAGCATAATTAGGTCTAAACTACTTTTCCCTTCAACGTATAAAACTTATTAGCTCAAAAACAAAAAAAAATTGAGAAGAGAATTGTTTGTGCAAAGAATATTAAACATGGACTGGACAATTTTTGTGGGCTACGACAAATATCTGGTTTGCCCCTTATGAAATGAAAAATGCTAGCATTAAGTAATTAACCTGTTCATCCACACATTTATAGCAATTTTCAAAAGTATTAAATATGAGTAGTTAAAATATCAAATAATTCATGCTCTCAACTTCAAAACTATGCCAAACAAATTGTAATCGTGTTTGTGATCAAAGGGACAAGGGTTAAGTCCGAGGTGAGGCATTTTCAATTTTTCACTCTATAAAAAATTACGTATATTATTAACAGTTTAATTCCTTCAAAATTTCAATCAAAACAGCGATAAGTTATATAAAGGCAGCCAAAAGAGTTTCTAACTTAACGAAAGAAATCTATAATAATTTTGTTTTAGATCACACCATCATTCAAAACGTTGAAACTAGGCCTAAGAGAGCAATGCACTCAAAACACTTTTCAAGCACTAAATAATTACTTTTATCAAACCACTAACTACAGGAAATATTTCATGCTACAAATCATAATAAGGAGAAATGCTCACCTCTTTGGAGTAATCCAAAGGTAGTTTGAAGACAAAAAAGTTAATTTATACGATGACCGAAGCAAGCGACTGAAGTATAAGCACTTCGTTTCTATGACAATCGGATTGTAACCTCAGACTAAGTTGATCACGTGATATTCCAGTGTCGTGGCCTGTCTTTCTCGTCAGCCTCGCGTCCAGTACAAGGCCAACTAGAAAGACAGGCCACGACACTGGAATATCACGTGATCAACTTAGTCCGAGGTGCTTGGTCCGAGTGCTTGATCTACAGTCGCTGATAAGGGACTGCAATTGTTTCTGTCTTCAAACTACATTTGGATTACCCCCAAAGAGGTAAGCATTTCTCCTTATTATTATTATTTGTAGCATGAAATATTTGCTGCAGTTAGTGGTTTGATAAAAGTAATAAAAGTAATTATTTAGTGCTTGAAAAGTGTTTTGAGTGCATTGCTCTCTTAGGCCTAGTTTCAACGTGTTGAATGATGGTGTGTTGAATGAGATGGTCTTTCATTAAGTTAGAAACTTTTTTGGCTGCCCTTATATAACTTATCGCTGTTTTGATTGAAAAAATTGAAGGAATTAAACTTAGTAATATACGTAATTTTTTATAGAGTGAAAAATTGAAATTGCCCGTATCGAAATATGAACCGCTACAATAGTTATTTTTGAATCCCCTGATTTATTTTTTTAAGTATTAAACTGCAAATAAATTTTCCAATGTTTTGTATAGTAAAAACTATTTTTTCTAATATATGCTTTAAATTAACAGGTAACGTCGTAGATTCCTTTGCTGAAATTAACTTTTAGAATTATTTCAGAGCAGAACTTAAATGTCCTTTAAATTTTTATATTTGAATAGTGCCATCGATATAGCACAGTTGTGATATGAAATGCTATCAATAATCAAATGTAATATTTGTGAATACTAAACACAACTGTTCAGTAACTTTTATATATGTTACTTGCATAGATATGATCATAAAATCTGATCTGAGCATAGGGACCTCTGGTACTAATTGACAATATTTTAAATGCAGAAATTGCAAAAACTTATTCTTTCATTGCTAATAACAGCATATTTTAATTTATCATTGATATTTTGCTATTAAACTCATGCCTCTTATCACTGGTTTATCAAATTACAGTTTTTTTAATGCTCTGGTAAGAGTCACATTTTAAAGTGGCAGTGCAATTATACATAAATATTACTAATGTGTTATACAATTATTATATGAGTTGAGAAATGAGCAGTTGCTTTTTAAAACTTAAGTAACATTTTGTTATGTGATTTTGCTTTGAGAGTAGCTACCAGATCTCTTGAGTAAATCATTTCTCTTTTGCACTGAGTTTTCTGATACAGCCATGACATGGCCCTATATTTACCTACCTTTCTGTATCACCTTAGAGGTATTTTATAGTCACCATACTAATTATCTGAGAAATCAATATTGAATTTTTCTATGGCCTTCATTAGATTATTAGGGGAATAGCCAATTAATATATCCTGTTTTTCGAATCATATAAACAAAGCTTTGCTATAGAGTGATAGAATGTTCTGTTTAATAAACAATTGATCAATCATGATTTTTAATTCCTGCTGACAAGCTTTTTTTTAAATGTTCAGACTTAGTAAATTTCCAGCCTGGTACATGAGTTAATAATATTGACCAAATTCATAACTGACTTGTTTCTAATTGAAAATGATTTTGACTACTTTAACAGCACTGATAAAGTAGTATGAACAGAAATGTTACTTGTGCAGTGCAGTTAATAAATGATGCTTGTGTTGTTTTTATTTGTTTGATAACTGTTTTTTTTTTGTTTCTGTGAATAACACCATATGAGACCTGCAAAATGTACAACGTATTACATTAATTCACAAATTTTTATCACTAAAAAAAATTCACTTATTATATAGAGCTGCACACTTTCCATTCTCTTGCATACCATAACTATTAAATATTAAGATTATGTATTACATTAGTTCCCAAATTTTTATCATTAACAAGAATTTCAATCATTATATAGAGCTACAGACTTTTAATTATCTTACATACCATGACTATTAGGATAATTAGTCAATGATTTGAAGTAATATTCACATTTTATTCATCAAAGAATGAAAACCACATTTAATGCTGTAAATTGCTCAGTACTTTTACTTTTTTGACGTAAAGAGGAATGTGAATAGAATAATTTACTGGTCCCTTGCAATTCATAGGTGAGGAAATCATGCCTAGACACTGTAGTGTTGCTGGATGCCGGTCCAACTATGATGGAGAACAACATACCTCAACGTTTACTATTCCTAAACAAGAGCCCCAGCGCAGCGAATGGCATTGAAAAACTAATTAACTGAATTTTTTTTCGACTTTATTGATGCAAATGTTTTACATGAAAAATATAAATACCTCCTCAAACAACTGCTTCCCACAGAGGTCTGACAGGAGCCTGCCAGTGTAATATGCCTTAGAGGTCTGAGAGGAAGGTGTGATCTCAGCAGAAAAGCGCAATACAAACATCCATGCCTTACCTGGGACTTCAATGCATGTTCCTTTGATCACAAACACAATACAATTTGTTTGGCCTAGTTTTGAAGTTGAGAGCATGAATTATTTGATATTTTAACTACTCATATTTAATACTTTTGCAAATTGCTATAAATGTGTGGATGATCAGGTTAATTACTGAATGCTAGCATTTTTCATTTCATAAACTGGGTTCGAGCCCGGGTAAGGCATGGATGTGCATGTTGTTTTTCTGCTGAGGTCCTGCCATCTGCTCAGACCTTCTACTATGGCATGTAAACTGACAGGCTCCTGTCAGACCTATGTGGCAAGCAGTTGCTTGAGGGGGTACTTTTTTATTTTTAAGGGGCAAACCAGATATTTGTCGTTGCCCACAAAAATTGTCGAGTCCATGTTTGATATTCTTTGCACAAACAATTCTCTTGGCAGTCTTTTTTGTTTTTGAGCTAATAAGTTTTATACGCTGAAGGGAAAAGTAGTTTAGACATAAATATGCTATCAGCACTTGTTTGAACTGCAAAATTTGTACTTGTATTCTTATTCATAATATATATATTTCATATATCTAGGTAGAGTAACTATGTATCCATAGGAACAGGTTTTATCAGTCTTTAGAGTATATCATGTCAATCACAATTTTTGAAATTGAAAATGTCAATAAAAGGATGATTATTTATTATTTTATTAGATCAGATAATGGATGTTATTATTAATGACTTAGTCAGATTGAAATCCAATATGCAAAAGATATTGTTGAACCCAAAACCAGTTATTTTTCTTTCTAATTTAATGAATTTCTTCTAAATTTAAAACCCTTTAATTTTTGGTTATTCTATGGAAAAAAAAATATTTTCATGTTGTTTTTATGTCCATGAAATAGCAGATAATGTCATTAAAGCTTAAATTCAAAAATAGTATGGAAACATTAAAATTTAATTAATCAGATATTAATTTATATTGCTGAATACTTGTAGTGAGAGTGGACTTTCAGTTTATAACCATTACCTAATGAAAATTACAGTTTTATTTACAAAATCATTCTAAAGGTTTATAAAAAAATCTAATGCAACACAAAATACAAAAAAAATACCCCCTCAAGCAGCTGCTTGCCACAAAGGTCTGACAGGAGCCTGTCAGTTTATTATGCCATATTAGAAGGTCTGAGAGGACGGCAGGACCTCGGCAGAAAAACGACACAAACAGCCATGCCTTACCCGGGGCTCGAACCCAGGTCCCTTTGATCAGTAGCCAAGTGCGCTAACCACTCGGCCATGTACTATGTATATATTAGAATACTATGTGTCTACCAGTTGTTTTTTATTAACCTCTGAATGGCACTTCCTTTCACACAATGGGCTAAATGGCCAGTTCCCAAGGGCTGATAGTTTAGGGGAGGCAGCACACTGGAGAGGTGATAGCCTCCCATCAAGGCTATCCAGAGTGTTCTTTAACATACACAGGGTATGGGGCCCATGGCTTAATGTCTCATTCTACAGATGGTGTCTTTTCCAAACCCATCAGTGTTCCCTGTTGACAGATAAGATCCCAGATGGGATTCAAACCTGGGAACAGCAGATTATGAATCTGGCATTCTACCAACTGAGCCACCAAGAGTTTTACTGGATTTTCACATGACAATACAGCTCTATGAGGTTGAGACTGCTGCTCTCTATGAGGATGGACTGTAATTTAACAGTATTATATATATGAATATATAATGCTTGCTTTATCTGGCTGTGATTGCTAGCTAGATATTTTCGAAAAGAAATATAATATATGTTGATATATATGAGCACATAATACATTTCTATAATTATAAAGAAGAAAAAAAGTTGGTTCTGGATTCAATATTATCTGTTGCATATTGGTATCCAGTTCCCAGGTTTGAATTCCCTAGTCAAGTCACTCAAAAAAAATTATATCATTTGGCAATTTTTGTACCTTGAACTTAATATGCCATTTACAATAATCTATTAATTTTGACTTTGCAAACAGCAATATTCTCTGTCTTAACATATTTATTACCTGAGCCTATGCAGTAAATAAATTATGCATGATTAACCATGATTAACTAATGTATTCTCCCATTGTTATGCTTCAGGCTCATACATGTATTTGAAAGATGTAAAATTCGTATTCTCTTTAATTCATTTTCTCCTATTCACCAGAAAATACATAACCTTTAGAACCTTTAATATACCTTTTTAAAGAGTTATGAAAGCTGAATTTTACCAATATTCTGTGAAGGAAAAATGACACTAATTTTTATACCGTTTTAAACTGTTGTAACCAACAAGTTATTTTTTTGGGGTTCAACATTATCTCTTAGATATAGGTGTCCAATCTGACTAGTCATCAGTTTGCAACACCCATTATTTGCTCTAAATAAAATAATCATCCTTTTACTGACATTCTGTTTGAAGAAATATTATCTATATTATATATTGCTTATTTCAGATGGTTCATGAGAATTAGGTTGTATTGATCATTTTCAAAATTAAATGACTGATCAGTTAATAAAATTTTGTAACTTCATAAATATAACTTTAAAAATAATGTCAACCTAGTCAAGTGTTTGCTTTTGAGTTGCTTATGTTGTTTATTATCATTAGAAATTCGGTCAGAAATTTAAACAAATTTATTGAGTGCCAAGAATGTTGGCAAAATTTAGTGTCTGAAAATTACTTTTGCAGTATATTATGTTCTTTCAGAAGCTGTGATGTGTTATGCGAGTGCAAAATTAATGAATTTTAGGATATCTTTCATGTTCTAGATTATGTATGAGTCTTTTAGGAAGAGATACATAATTTTCATTAAAATCAATTTACTAGATAAATGTTTTATAATGAACTGATATTACATGATCTAATATATTTCTTGTCACATCTTCATTGGGCATCTTTTATGAGTTGAAAAGAAACAAAAAAAAGTGTAGTGAAATATTTACTTAAATATATTCCAAAGCTGTGATATACACTAGTATATTGTTAAAATCAATATGCAGAAAATCTTAATTTTTTTTGAGTTTTGTAATTTTCTGTATCATATTCTAAAATATTACTGCTGAATACAGTACAAGTTTTATTCAAATCTGTATATTCCTCACTGTATTTGCATTATGTTGCCTCAGGGACATTATGCCCATGTTTGCACTGAAAATAATTTGTTGTAAACTACCTCAAATAAAGATGAAAAATATGTTCATTCCTATCAAATATGCTGTTTCTGTTCATTAAACTGTTCTATTAAATGTGGCAATCAGAAGTGCTAAGCAGTCACTTTATTAGGTACACTCCTGTCAATAGGGCACAGCAATTTTTTCATTGTGTTTTTCATAGGAAAATGCAATTGAAAATAAACCATTAAATCTAGGTTTTTAGAAATATGAGGTTCAGTATTTAAATAGTTATGAAGGTAGAAATATTTAACTTAGCTCGTTCAAAATTGATGGAAATTAGTATGTGAACTACTAAAATGTATTCATACTTTTCACAGTATTTATCTTACTAAAGTTTAATGTACCGGATATTGCTTCCATTTCAACCTGTTTACGCGACAGCAGTTATATAAAGTGGAATAACTGTTATTAAATATTCCATAATTAAATACCAAACGTGCAACGTAGCTACTGTCACAATTTTCCTTAATAATTTTAAGAAGTTATTGCACTGTAAAATCTCGATTACTGCTTGCATATCATGGAAATTTATCTAATAAGTGACCACTGAAAGTATATATTTTTTAAATTATATTTGAGTCGGGCGATTTCTTTTCCAAAAGATTAAAAAATGTACTCAATAAGTAAATATTAAGGATACCGCAACTGGTAAGTAAATGAAAACCAATGGTCTATTCTGAATCAATGCCTTGCAGTTGTTAAATGTTTAAAAAAAAAGAATTTAAAAATTATATATATTTGTATATACATATCCCAAACCACCCGTTTAAATACACCTCTGGTTTTCTGATTTTGTTCTTTATTCTAAACACTATAATATTATGCCTCTAATTTTTTTTTAAGGAAACTGCTGGTATTTTAAGAATTATCACAAATTAGATTAAATGGGGTATGAAGAAAGAAAAAAAATAGGTTTCTTGTAAAAATCAGCTAGTTTTAAATTAACTATCGAATTTAATTTCGCTTATATAAAAAGCTAAACAAAAAAGTGGAAAAAGAATACAGCCATTATTTATTCTACACAAGGAATTTTTCATCTGATTTAACGATACGAAAAAAAGCGAAATAAAATCGCAAAAACGAGATACAAGGTTCTGTGCGAACGAATCGAGTGGCGTTTGCAGCTACCGGACTAAGTTGATCACGTGACGGTTGAGGATCGCCTCAGTGTCATGGCCTGTCTTTCTAGTTGGCCTTGCGTCCAGTAATGCTGACGTCACGAATTACTGCTACGGCCTTCTCCTCTAGGTGGTGTTGGTTGAGGGCAGCAACACGTATCCATGGAGCATCCCACACATGCTCAATCGGATTTAGGTCGGGAGGTCGAGCTGGGCTCTCCATGCGCATAATGGTGTTCTCTTGAAACACCAGTCGAGATCGGTGTAGACGAGGGTTATCAGCTTTTAAGATCAATGATTCACATATTGCACCATCTTATGGACGTACATAAAGGTCTACGATGTTATCTCTATACCTTTGAGCATTGAGGATCCTACTCCTCAATACGTAGAGGTCTGTGTGTCCACGTAATGAATGCCACAGCAAACACACACGCTACCTCTACCGTAATTGTCTCTTTGACGGATGTCTCTTTGTCTCCTCGTTCTCTCCATATTAAAAAATGTCCGGAATCGGTCTGCAAGCAATATGTGGACTCATTTGTGAAGAGTACGGACCTCCATTGTCTTTCTGTCCAGTTAGCATGCGTGCGTGCCCAATTCAACAGCTCTCTTCTTTGACGTGACGTGAGGGGTATACAAATTACTGACCTTCTAGCGTACACACCTCACTGATGAAACCTACGCAGAGTAGAAGCTGATACAACCCTCCCAGTGGCAGCTGCAAGAGGAGATCGTAACTGAGAGGGAGTAGACGTCCTGCTCCTTCGTGCTGTTAATTGCAGATATCGGTTTTGTACGGAGGTCGAAATTCTAGCCCTTACTCGGCTAAACCTTCGAGACGGAATCCGTACTAAGAAATTGATTCCACAGTCTATGAACAGGAGAAGGATTCGCAATCACTCATCGTGCCACGTCTGACTGACTTTGGCCTGCTCCGAGCCGGCCAATAGCTCTCCACCGCATTTCATTTGGCAAATGACGTCTCGAGGTCATTCCTAAAAATCGGATATTTCGATTTTTTTAAATCACATTTACAACACTAAATAACGATCCATTAGATAACACCCAGTTTTATGCAGTTATCCGATTACCGAAAGAGATGCAACCTAGATTGCTTTGCATACGATATGCTCGCTCGGCTTTAGTTTTTTGGTTACATGGACTTGTTTGGTGAGGATCGTACAATGTTTTGGCAAATTATCGTGACTTCTCTCATTTTCCCTTAATTTATGGAAACCAATGTATGTTATATCAGATAACTAATATATTATTATAAATGCAAGCCCTCATAAATATTATAATCAAATCTAAATCTCGATTTTCAAGAATATACGTTCAGTATTGAAAGAGGAAAGTTGGAATACTAAATAATAAATCGTTTATAAAAATCATTCATAATTGTCTAATATTGAAATTCTAAAATATATATTTTATTAAATAATTTCAAAAGATATTGTTTCAGTTTTAATTATTTTTTGAGTCAAATTCTTATCACATATAACTATCATGAATATTCCAGCTGTATAATTCTTTAAAGGCATAACGATTATTTTTGGAAAATCGTGATGTAAGCAGATCTCATTGTGATTTTAAAAATATCTTCAGTAACATTTTTCCATGAAGTGTATATGTTATAAGTTGCAGACCTTATAAGTAGATCCCCATTGGTTTAACTTAGAATTTCTTTATTTTGTTAAGGTCGTACTGACACAACAATTGTTCATCAGGTCACTATGACTAACATATGTAATGAGGAAGCCTGCAGAAGGATCTCTCAATAAACCGTAACGTAGAATAACAACAACAACAGGTCACTAAGTAAATCTAGATCCATTACGGTTAACTTTTAATAAGTTGCATATATATATTAAGCATATTATTGATTTTTTTCCACTTTTTTTTAATCGTCTTGTAGTGCTTTTTTTTTTGCTTACTGGTTTTGCATTAGGTTATATTTTTATGCATATTTTAGTATGATTTTATATTTTACATATTGTATAAATAAAAAAAAAATGTGTCCATAGTGTTGCTCAGATCATCAGCCAAGATTGTATTGCTTACTTCATCGAATGATACAGATCAAATAAAGTTAGACTTAACATGGAACTTTAATCATACATCTGTTATAATTCCTTCCCTTTTGTTGTTATTTTTTCTATTCCCATTGTTATTTTATTTTTTACTGTCTGCTGTACAATTTGTCCCTTTATTCATAGGAAGGGTGGGAAAAACGCAAATTTTTTAAGAGATAAAACATATTTGTGTTGTACAAAAAAAAAGTTTTTTTCAAGCTGTTGCTTACCACAGAGATCTATACACCATAGGTACGTCGAGATTTTCCCTTTGACCCAAAGGACACACGGGATTCAAAATTTTATAACTTTTCTAAGATCTAAAACGTGAAATATCCCTTGGCACGGATTTTTTTTAGCTCTCTGGAAATGGTATATTGAATTTTAACTCTTTACCACGAAGAACCTACCAGATCGAGCCTGGAGGGGCGGGGGTGGCTCACTTGGTAGCGCGCCAGGCTCGTAATCTGTAGTTCCCAGGTTCGAGTCCCAGCTGGGTCAGCGTTGAGATTTATCTCCGCAAAAATTCCTCGCCCTGCCCACGGTCAGTAGGGGACACCGATGGGCTTGGAAAGGCCGCCGTCCATCGGATGGGACGTTAAGCCGTGGCCCCGTGTACGGGAGAGCCATACCCTGTGCACGTTAAAGAACACGCTGGATGGCCTTGACGGGAGACTACCTTCTGTCTCCCAACAGCTGTTCCAGTGGATCCCCTGCCCAAACCTTCTCTGAGCCTTCGGGGTCCATGTGACCTGGCCATTTAGCCCATGGTGTGCAAAAAAGTGCCGCTCGGAGGTAAAACAAACCAACAATAACCCAATCGAGCCTGGATAGTGTAAGGGGGGAGGGTCAAGAGACTGGATTTCGAACTCAGTAAAACATTTCCTTCTCCGTTTTAAAGAAGTCTTCAAAAAATTCCTTGAAAAAAGCATGAAATATAAGAAAGTTTAGTACACTTTTGCCTTATAACCATTAGTAGCAATCTAAAAGGAACGGGAGGCGGGTCATGGTCATCTCCATTCAGTAGATAGATCCTAGTTTGATATATCGATGATTAGTTCAATTAACTTATTAATGAAGCCGTCTCGTAGTCGAGTGGTTAGTGATCTTGGCTACTGATCTAAGGGACCTGGGTTCGAGCCCGAGGTAAGGCATGGACCTATGTGTTGTTTTTCTGCTGATGTGCCGTCATCCTTATAGACCTTTTATGGCGTATAGACTGTCTCCTGTTAGACCTCTGTGGCAATCAGCTGCTTAATGGGATTTTTATTTATACTATCTTGAATTATTTATCATTCAGTAACAATAATTTATATAACCCGCCGGTGGAAATATTTTGCCACTCCCTGAAACTAATTTCAGGACGGGTGAAGCAAAAGCAGAATTGCTCTCAGTATCTTGGCGATGAAGTCGATATTGTTCAATTCTCGCAATCTTCAGTTCCCTGTTCGAGTCCCAGCTGGCTCAGTGTTGAGATTTATCTCCGCAATACTCCGGAGTCAGTAGGAGGACATCGGTCAGTAGGGGACACCGATGGATAGACATTCGTCGGAAGAGGCATTAAGCTGTGTTTCCGTCTGTGGATGAGCCATACCCTGTGCACGTTAAAGATCACACTGGATGGCCTTGACAGGAGGCAACTATCTGTCTCCCAACAGCTGTTCCAGTGAATCCCCAATCTTCTTTAAGCCACTGTGGTCTGTCAGACCTAGCCATTTAGCTCATTGTGTGCAAAAATGTGCTTCTCAATGGTAAAACAGCAGAATTTCAACGATCCTGTGAGCAATCGATTCCTCCTTCATATTCTTTCCAGTATTATCTAAAGGATAGTGGAATAAATAATCTGCAAAATAACTTTTGCTTTTTTGAAGAGATGCATATATGCGATTTTATTTCGGTTTTATCTTTTCCACTTGATTTTCTGACGTCAAATTTAGAAACCTAAATCTCGGCGAAGTTCACAAAAATTTCACCGTATAACCGCCTCTTCTGTTTTTCAAGTTTCACTAGACCAGAAGAAGCTCACTCACCACCTATAAATCAATTAATCTCCTATAAAGAAATTAAGACTAAACTTTCAGTTACCACTAGTCAAATATATTACATATAAATGAAATAGATATAAATATGCTCTCAAGCAGCTGCTTGCTACAGTGGTCTAACTGGAGCCTGTTAATTTATACACCATAATAGAAGGTCTGTGATGATGTCGGGACCTCAGCAGAAAGACAACAGAAACCCGGGGCTTAAATCCAGGTGTTTTTGATCAGTAGCCAAGAAACTATGGGTTTTTTTTTCAGTACTATAGTACTTTCCTTCATTAGTTTACTATATAGACATGGAATTATGTCAAAAAGCTATAACTGACATCACTATTTCTATATCAATATTAAAAAATGTTGATATTTTCACTTTGTCAAGTATCTGCCCGTCTATAGATATCAATTTTTTATTTATAGAAAAAAATTAAAAGTTATTTTTCTGTCTGTACAGGTGTTGATGAAATATTACGATTTGCACTTTGGAACCATTATGAAACTGTAATCGTGCCCTTTAACGGTGGAAAAATTAAAAAATTTCAAATGAATATTACAAACGATGTATTTCTGTGAAAAGTCACGAATGGTTTATTTCCTCCCCCCCCCACCGACGTTCCACCCGACGTTTCCATAGGCAACAACCCCCTTAAACCCAAGGGGTAGTGGTTAAATGCATTTTTTTACTTTTAAAAGAAAATTGTTTGTTTATGTAATTAATAGAAAAAATATTTGTGCTAGAACGGCACTGATGTAATACAACGATATTTACTTTAAACTTCAAAAACTGCAATTCCACCCCCTAACGGTGGAAAAACTTAGATATTCCAAAATTTCAAAATAATATTGCGAACGATATATTTATGCTAAGAATTTGAAACTTTGTTGGTGAATGTGAACGTCACGGAAGTTTTCATAGGCAACAATGGATTGATACCTTACAACCAGATTAGGCGGAAAAATGCAATTTTCACCCCCAAAAAATGAAAGTTTTTAGAGAAAAAATTCTTTTGTTTTGGGTATATAGTGATGAAATATTACTATTGGAACATTTCGAATTACCTTTATGCTGTCAATGCGCCCTCTAACGGCGGAATAGTTAAAAATGACAAAAATTAAAACTTATATTAGAGACCAGATATTTTGTTAGAAAGTTTAAATTTCCATGATTCAATGGGTAGGTGTGAAGATTTCATTAGCAACAATGAGTTGACCATTTACCCTTAGGTGAAGGCGTTCATGGGAAAAAAAGTATTTTGTCTTAAGAGGTAATTGTTTATTTTGGAGAAAAATAAAGCAACATTGTTGTTGGTTGGACAAGTATTGATTAATTATTAAAATTCTCACTTTATGAATCACTCGAAAAGCTATAACTGTGCCCTCTAACTTTGGAAAAGTTTGAAATTTCCAATGTTTTAAACGAATATTGCAAACGATGTATGTATGCTAGAAATTTGAAATTTTGGAGGTCGAATGACAAGATTATGAAGTTTCCGTTGGCAGCAATGATTTGAGCACTTATGCTGAAGGCGGAGTGACAAACAAAACGGTTTTCCTATAAGAGATAATAAGAAAACTTTTCTTGTTTTGGATTGGTAATAACACATTATAATTTGCGTTATTCAAATATTTAAATCAGTTTCAATTTATAAGCAATAGATTACTAAATACGGAAACGGGAAAACCATTAAAAATTGTTGCAAGTGATGGTAGAAATTTGAAATTTCTCTTCTTGACTGTCAAGAGATATTCCACTGATAATAATAATCTTCAAGAGATATTCCACTGACAATAATAATATTCCCTTTTTCTCAGAGGGAAACGCAATTTTCTTAATTGAAGAAATAAAAGACTTATTTGTTATGCTGTTCAATTACTAACAAAATACTATTTGCATTTTTCCCCATCGTCCTTAGCTCAAATTAAAACTTTTAAAGAGTGCAAAAGTAGGTAAACGAAAGATTTCATTTTCTTTTAATACGATTTCTTTATGATCAGAGGCGTCTGAATTTTTATGCTGAAAAGAGAAATCAGCCAGGTCTTATATTTACCTCTGATCGGCACTTTTTCCACACAATGGGTTAAATGACCATGTCAAAATGAAATGATGGCTCAGAGAAGATTAGTGACCCAATGGAACAACTGTTGGGAGACAGGTGGCAGCCTCCCGTCAAGGCCATTCAGCGTGTTCTTTAACGTGCATAAGGAATGGCTCTGGAGCACACGGGGCCACGGATTAACGCTCAATGTGATGGATGACGGCATTTCCAAGCCCATCAGTGTCCTCTACTGACCGTGGGCACGGAGGAGAGTTCTGCGGAGATAAATCTCAACGTTGACCCAGCTGGGACTCGAACATGCGAAATGCAGATTACGATGTCACTACTTGTGGACCTAACTACCAGCAGAATAGAATGAGAAGCAGCTAAATCGTAGCTAATAAAACTATTCATTTCTTTAAATTTCTGAACTTTCCCTCATAAATCGTTAACATTAGCTAATAGTCATTCATTTATACTTCTTTTCATAAAATTAAAGGTTGCTTTCACTTCCTACTTTACAAACATACAATATTTTGCAGAGAAATTGAACATTATATTTGGCTTTTATAACTTCTAATAAACTTTTAAGATTTGAAGTTTCGGATTATCCAGATAGCGTCAATAACGCCCTCTAATGGTGCAAAATGCCAAAATTTTAAACTAATATTTCTAACGAACTATTTAGGATAAATATTTAAAATTTTGGTTGTGGAATGTAATAGTTAAGAAATTTACATTAGCAGCAATAATTAGCTCCCTATTCCAACAGAGAACATTGAATATTTTCCTGAACACAATGTCATATTAAGAGATAAATGAAAAATCCCTTTTATTTTTTGTACAGGTACTAATGAAATATTATCATTTACATTTTCCCATTCAAAACCAACTCTAATTAATTTAAAAATTAGAATAAACAACTGTATAGCACTGTTAATTTCATTATAATGTACATCTAATACATATTTCTGCGAGAATAAAAATGTGGATTCAAATTGGAAATGAAAGCTCTTCTAATTTAATGTGGAATTTCTTGATTGTCTTATTTTTTAAAACGTTTTTCTATATTTAAAGTTTTTAACAATTTTCCAATATTTTAATTAATATTAGAGGCACCATTTTCTTCTAATAAATAATAATACATGACCAAAAACCTAAAAGAATGACATTATTTCTAATGGATGAGCGATGCTTGAAAAGTATGCAGTTATTTATTTCACACCTCTGCCATCCTCTAATAGTGAAATGTCAAAATTTTCGATAATTGCGAAAATGTAAATAGGATGATTTTATTAGTACCTATAAAATGTAAAAAGATTTTTTCACATATCTCTTAAATATATGTCTTTGTTGTCAGACACACCAATGTTCTCTCTAGGTCTGCGGGGGGAGGGGGCTAATTTTTGTGGCAAATGTAAACCATCACATTCCACAGAAAATAATATTTTTTTTTTATCTCAAATAGATGGTTGGCACTATCAGTCTAAAGTTTTGACATTTTCACTGTCAGAGGATATTTGGAGCTATTTGGAGAATCGGAAAGAGCGAATCTTAACAGTTTATCAGTGCTTATCGAAAGCCAAAAGTAATGTTTAGTGTAGCTCTAAAAATTTGAATGTCTGTAAAGAAAGAGGTAAAATCAAAGCTCTTTTATATAAAAAGGAGTTCAAAATATTTTATTCCCATCTGATGTGAACCATTTAGAGCAAACGTTCAGAAAGTTAAAAAAGATTAAAGATTTATTAGCAATGACGAGTTGCTCATCGTTCTATTTTGTTGGCAGTTACGTCAACTAGTGATGACGTCAAAAATGAGCTTTTCTTCTTCAAACAAAACTCATCGGTTTGACCTTCCTATTAATTGGTGCTGGCCTTCTGCGCTACCCCACTGCAATTCGGTCTTTATGCCGCTAGAGGCGCTGCGATAGGGGTCAGCCTTAATCTGGTTAGTGGTTTCTCAGATCCTAATTTGACTCCACTCTGAGCCAAAGCGACTGAAGACAAAGAAACACGTGCTTTGTGAATGCGTAAAGAGCGTGAACATCGTTCTTGACTGGAAATACGGAATCTTTTTTATGAGAGGTAAGGTTTTTTGGATTTTCATTTTAAATGTGGTAATGTTAAACTTAAACTTAAATATGTTCCTATTGTGGTCCTAGTGTATGTATTCGAAAATGGATACATAGACAATAGATATTTTTAGCTAATTTAGCATTCATTTTGGGCATTGTTTGTCTACTACTGTAAATTACCTATTAGTCAGTGCATTTCAGCTGCAGTGACTGAAGGCAAAGTTATTTGAACATTTAGATTAATATCTAAAATTACCTGTGCCTTGGCTTTACTCTAACCCCCAGCATGGAATAAATAATAATAATATACTATAGAGCAGCGATTTCCAAAATGCAGAGTGTATCACTAGTGGTATGTGGAACTTCTTCCAGTGGCAGACAAGGTTAATGTTAGCATTCACAGAAAGATTTGCACAATATTTTCTATGACAAATGCAAGAAAAATTTAACATTTTGCAGTAGCATGTATTGTATTTTATTCACATTCATTGTTTTAAAAAACAACGTTTTTTTTTCTCAGTAGTAATTCCTATTATTCTAGTAGTGTTCATATTTTCCTAGTAGTGTTACAACATAAACTTACTTGATATTCGGTGAAAGGCGAAATCTTTAGGAAAGGCTGGTATAAAGAATAGAGAAAATAGCTAAAAAATAACAGAGTATTGAATAGCTGAAAGGTTTCGGGAAAGGACCTAACACTTTTATTTTGTCGCGCGGCTACCGTTGTGTAGAGAATCAGCTTTCTTTTTTAGATATAAATTAAAATGTCTTTTTTTAGGCTGGATAGGTGTTGATGAATTATTCCGATTCACGCTCTCGGTGTGAATCTTGTGAGCCCGCGGTAGTGACGTCAACAGGCAGGCAATTAGCTTGATTAGCCTAGACTGAATGTCCAGACCCATCCAATGGATAAGTAGTCTGCCAAACCATTGCCCAATCCATTATTTCTTTTCTAAAACTCACTGGAACAAAAGCACCGACTGTTATGTCTCAGTTTTCGTTTCTCCGTTTCTTTGTTCAACCGCAATTCAGCATGAACTTACAACACTTTGAAAACCATGAGTATTGAACATAATGTCAGGAGTCATATGACTAAAACGGAGAGAGGGAACTCTGGCTATTCCTTTTATACTTTCATCCTCGTTGCTAGTGAAGAGATTGAAGAACAAAGAACAAATCATCGGAGCCACTTATAAAAAGTGAATATTTTGAAAATCTTATGGATACTTTTGGTAATAATGTATAGATGTTTTGTCTCTATTCAAATTTGAGAAGCTTTAGGACAGGTAAGAAGACTGGTTTCAATTTGAATATATTGATTAGTTAAGTATAAATGTATTGTTATTTAATGAGTGTAAACTCTCAACATACAAATTCGTTGTCTGATTGTAACTATGTATAAACCGATGCGTAAAATAATTTTCAGATTTACAACGATTACTTTCCGAATTTAGAGTTTACATTGCAAATAACATAGATTCTTAATTACCAGAGATCAATTAGGTGTCATTTTTTTAGCCTGATTTAGGAAACAAATTGTTTATATAACTTTTATACCAAAATATATGCCGTTACTTTTTTTTATTCATTCTTATTCTATTAATTATAATTATCTTTATAATAAAATGAAATATTAATGCTCCTTGGAACGGGAAATGTTAGGAATCATAGTAGAAAATAGAAGTTCGTTGGTTACATTTCAATATGTAATATATAAATCTATAATATTCAAATATATTTGTCAATAAAGTAAATCTTCCTTTTTTTAAAAGAAAAAGAGCATATAAAAGGGAATCAATATTATATTGCCTTTAGTTTTAATCACCAAAGACTCATTCAAAGGTTGAAATTAAAAAAAACATTAGTGTTTACTAATTTTATTTTATTTTTAATTAAAAAAAACATTTTGAAACTAAATTATTCTCAACCTGAAATTGTCTATGATCTTTTAGGCCAGGGCCGGACGGTTTCGGGTACAGCCCAACAGAATTCAGAATCTGAATTCAGTTCTATTGTTTACAGATTATTACTTAATTATATGTACACATTCGATAGCAAGCTGAATTTGGGATTTTTGCTCTATCGTCCGTATGAATTTTCGAAATAAGTTCTTTGACCAGTAGGGTTTGTGTCCCAGAGAATGATATACACTGGAGGACCTACGGTTGTATAAGCTATAGGGACCTACATATTCTACTAAAATCATGGAATGCAGTCTAATTTGGGCTTTTTATGGGCATCAGTGTTATGATCCTTCGTGGTATATGAGGCATTATAAGTACTGAAAAATTGATAACAACAATAGTACTACTCGAAAAAATTTAACTCCAAAGTTATAAACAGATTTCTGCTAAAAATTAAATAAATATGCCTCAAGCAGCTGCTTGCCACAGAGGTATGAGAGAAGCCTTTCAATTTTCGCCCCATAGTAGGAGGTCTTTGAGGATGGCGGTACATGGACAGAAAAATAACTCTAAGCTCCATGTCTTACTTTGTGAAAATATTTGCGCTAAATCGACCAGGGTCTTAGAAAATGTTGAGGAAACGAAGCTTTTCGGCAGCTGTTAGTGAAACAGTGGAATATTCATGAAAGCTTTCAGCCATGTTCGTAAACGTTGATTGCATACAGCTTCCCTACACATGTGACCATGGCTTAACGTCCCTTCCGATGGACGGCGCCTTTGCAAGCCAAATGCTGTCCTTTTACTAAATACAGAACGGGTGTTTGCGCAGAAAATTCTCTATGTAGGCATACTTGGGTCTCAATCCTGGGGACTAAGTGATTTCGAGTTTCGTGCGGGACTAAGTGAGCCCCTTTTCTGAAATAGTTTTTGAATTTTCATAAATTCTGAGCATTGGGAGGAGCGCTATACAGACTGCTAAATGTTCTTAATTCTTTAACTCTTATGTATCAAAAGAAACAGCCTTGTCTTACGGGCACGGTGGCTCAGTCGGTAGCGTGCCAGGCTTGTAATCTCTAATTGAGATTTATCTCCGTACAACTCATTACCCTGCCCATGGTCGGTATGGGATATCGATGGGCTTGGAAAGTCAGCCGTCGGTCGGATGGGACATTAAGCAAGTTGAAGAACATGCTGGATGGTTTTGACGGGAGTCTACTACCTCTCCCCCAAACGTTGTTCCAGTGGGTTCCCTCCCCAAACCTTCTCTGACCCTTCTGTGTCCTTCTGACTTAGCCATTTACCCCATGGTGTGCAAAAAAGTGATGCTCGGAGGTAAAACACCCAAAACAATTTCCCTGAAGTTAGCATGCTAACAATTTTGCCACAGGCCAGCTGTCTAGTTAGAGAGATAATTTCGATATAGGGGCAGTGCGTATTAGGAAAAGTGCATTACATATGAAAATTTAAAATTAAAATTCAAAATTTTGAAAATTTCAACTAATAATTATACTTTGAAAGATAATGTAAATAATTATCTTAACATTCACGAGCTTTCTAAAGCTTTATTAGAATAATAGAAGTTTCATAAACCCCATCTAATATCTAGTATTCCACCTTTAAATGTTGTGCCATTAAGTTTTATTCGAAAACCAAATAGCGTGAGATACCAGTAACCATTCTATTTGAAATCTCAATGTTGCATAGTTGGGACTGGGGACTATAGATTACGAGCTTGGCGCTTTTCAGAGTGAGCCCCTTTTCTGAAAGAGTTTGAATTTTCATAAATTCTGAACATTTGAACGAGCGTTATAGAGACTGCTCAATAGTTTTGATTTTATAAATCTTTATATATCAAAAGGAACAGTTCTGTCTTACCCAGGTTACTGGAGGGGTGGCTCAGTCGATACCGCACCAGTCTTGTAATCTGCAGTTTCCAGGTTCGAGTGCCAGCTGGGTTAAGATTTGTCTCGGCAAAATTCCTCTCCCTACCCACTATCAGTAGGGTACACTGATGGGCTTGGAAAGGCTGCCATCAGTTCGATGGGACGTTAAGCCGTGGCTCCTTGTGCGGGAGAGCCATACTCTGTGTGCGTTAAAGAACATGCTGGAGGGCCTCGACGGGAAGCTACCATCTGTTTCCCCAACAGCTGTTCCAGTCGGTCCACCTCCCTCAAACTTCTCTGACCCTTCGGAGACCTTGTGACGTAGCCATTGAGTCATGTTCTCCAAAACGTGACGCTGAGCGGTAAAACAACCCAAACCAACTTTCCTGGGCGAAGCATGCTGACAATTTGGCCAGAAGCCAGCTGTCTTGATATAGAGATTATTTTTATTTACGGGTAGTGGTTATTAGGAAGAGTTCCATATTTATGAACATTTCAACGTATACTTTGAAAGGTAATGTAAATAATTATCAGCTTTCCAAAGGTTTATTAGAATAATAGCAGTTTAAATTACCCCCATCTAATATCTAGTATTCGACCTTAAAATGGTGTGCCATTACGTTTTTTCGAAAACCAAATAGCATGAGATGCCAGTAACCCTTCTATTTGTAATCTCAATTCTATAGCAATTACTGTAATATTGTTTTTTTTTTCATTGTGTAAAAATTATAGAATGATAAGCTCTTTATCATTAAGCATTTTAGTGCAGATTTATATATATTTTTGCTAATTCTTTTGATATTATTTCCATGCGTATTTTCCCTCAGAATCGTTATTGAATGAGATTAAAATAACAATTTGATTAAAAGGAAAAAAATCATTCAAATAATTTCTTAGCACTTTACACATTGGTACACCAGGAACTAATGTTCGGAATTTTCATTTTAATTCGATTAATTCTCTTTTAATTACTTTTTTCAGAAAGCTCTACTTTTAAAATTTCCTTTCCAGTAGCATTTGAAATTTAATTTCATATGTTAATTATTTCAAAAATATCCAATATATTTTTGCCATTTTGAAGTACTAGAAATTTTATTAAAGTGTTAACCATCCAACACACTATCCAAATGTTATTCTTATTTTCAAACCAATATTTGTTTTCTTTTATCAAGACTGGGAAAAAGAGCTTCCCATCCAAATGCTGTTCTATTTCCAAATCGATATTTGTTTTCTTTTATAATGCTGTAAAACAGAGCTTCCCATCGAAACGCTATTCTTGTTTTCAAATTAATATTTTTTTCTTTTATTAAAGATCTGTTGTAGAGCTTCTCATCCAAATGTTATCCTTATTACCAAATCAATATTTGTTTTATTTTGTCATTGTGGTAGAACAAAGCTTACGAGCAAAATGTATTCATATTTACAAATCAAAGTTTGATTTACTTAATCAAAGATGTAAAATAGAGCTTCCCACACAAATATTACTATTATTTCCAAATCAATATTTATTTACCGTTATCGATATTGTAAAATAGAATTTCCATCCAAATGTTAGTTTTATTTCCAAATCAATATTTGTTTCCTTTTATCAATGTCCTAAAATAAAGCTTCCCATCCAAATGTTTTGCTTACTTGCAAATCCATATTTTTTTTTATCGGCTGTAAAAATAGAATTCCCCATCCAAATGTTAATTTTAGATGACATTTTCTATTTCAGAGTGCTGCTGATAGTTTCAGGAAAGATTTTGCGAAAAGAAAAAGTTTATCTGGAGAATTATTGATCTGATACAAAAAGCAAATTAATTTTCTGTACAGACAGAACTGAAAAGGCATGAGAGCAAATATTTCATTTAAATAGTTTAATATCAGGTTCCTAAAATCTTCGTGAATAGAGTTTCTTTCAAGCCACTAAGAGACAATCGTTACTATGTCAACCCTTCGAGATATCACAGCTATAAAATTAGCAGTACAGATTTGTAACTGCCCTGATGTAAGAAAGGAAATAATTCTTGAGTCTGGTTCAGATATTCATGAACTTAAATCACGTGTTTTCCTAACATATATGGGTCTTAAGAGTTATTGGAATTATATCGTAAAGAGAAAAGCAGAAAATATAATAGAGGAACTGAAAATACCAGTAACGTTACATGAAAGAGTAGTAAGTTACATATTACCAATTGCAACAAGAATATTGAATTGGACAAAATACACCGAAAAAATTTGTGGTGCCTCCCAACATTACATTAAGAATTATTTAAATATTTCACATTTTAACTCCAAGGGGTTGATTGATGAGAGTAAAGTAGCTGGAGAGCTAATTAAAGACAATATTTTGGACTTGAATCAACGCTATGAACTTGCTTGCTTCTACTGCCACACAGAGGATATTGCTTCTTTATTCAGAAAAATGTCGGAAAATGATTTGAATGATTTTTATGATTCGGAGGATCCAGATACGTTTAATCAAATTGATTTGGTAACGTTTTGGTCGTATTTTCTAGATGGTGAGATAGATAAATTGAGAGGGAGTGAAGAAACTTTTGAGTATGGGTTGAAAAGAGCTACGGTGAGTGGAAATGCAACTGCTGTAAAATATTTCTGGAATACGCTGAGTTCAAGGAAAAAAGATGAAATTATTATAGATGTTGCACGTAGCACCGTTCATTTAGAACAGTATATGGCAATTTGGGTAGAAGGTGATGAACTCTGGTATCCAAATCAGTATTATATTGACCTATTCAATTATTTGTTTTCTCAAATGAGACAGAATCAACAAATAGAATTCTTAGCACAAGCCATTGAAAATGCCTCATGTCTTAGAATATTAAAATATTTTCTTGACTGGCCTTACCAAGCCAATTTCATGAAAACAGTCCAGTTGGTGTGGGATATACTGCCAGAAAGAGAATATGCAGAGCTTTTTGTCGACATTAGTGATAAACTTCTGCTTAACGAAGATAATTTTGACGTTTTCGAAGGTAATGAACAGACTTCTAATTATCGAAAACTTTTAAAGGATTATTGGTCTCAGAGTCCAGATCACTTTAAAAAGTATGTCTCAACCAGACATTTTTTATCGGACCCAGATGATTTAATTGAACAGCAAGAATACTGCTACATCGCAGATTTCTTTGTAAATTTATTTTCACTGAACGAATTTACTTTGGAAGATATTGAAATCATGGAGTTAATATTTTCTACCTTTACCGATAAAGAAAGAAAAAATATTATCCTTCCCAGTCGAGGAAATGACGTTTGCACTGTATTAGCAAAAGGGCAAAAATGGAAAACGTTAGATCAGGTGTTATTAAAGTGTCTATCATGTGAAGAACAGACGATAAAATTCAAGAGGGATTTCTGTTTTTCAAAAGGCGTTTCTGTGTGTGGATATTTTGTAAGATGTGAGAATTATGATGCAGCTGAATACTTTATCAGATGGAGTGCTTTGCTACAGGAGGAGATAAGTCAATTGAAGAGAAATATGTCTTCTTCTGATTATATAAAACAATCTTTTGTAGATTTAGTCTTACTTAAAGGCAACTTGGAACTTGCAGATAGATTTCTTAAGTGGTTTGATTTATCAAGTAAGACAATCTGCGAATTTAAAAAGCAGCTCCTATTTTACAATTATTCGGAAATCAGATACGGAGATTTAATAGCAAATGGCAAGTTGGAAAATATCCAGAAACTTGTCGAATGGTGTTGTTCCAATTCTGAAGATATCATAGAGGCTAAAATGCAATTGGCTAATCAGCTACAAGGCGGAATTTGCACATTTCTGTTTAACGAAGGAAAGTGGGAAAATTTAGAAAGATATTTGACTTGGAGCTTTCTTTCTGAGGAAATGATTGATGAATTTAAGAGAAGTTTGCAAGAAAACGTAGATGCTGAAAACTATTATAGTTACGAAGAACCAATTTGAGAGAAGTTTGGATATTTATTAAATGGTTAGGTTTATCAAAGCAAAGAGATTTGTTACATAACTGCCCAATGAACTGATGTTAAAGCAACGTTTTACATAATATGGATAAAAGAGATATTTAAAACAAACGTTTTCAGCTGTTTTTAATACGCAAAGAGGTATATTAGCATAAATTCTGTTTTAAATGGTGTTTTGAAGATGTAGATAAAAAAGGAAATTAAAACAGATCATTTTGTGATAAAAACGTTTTAAAGTTTTATGTGAAGAGAAAATAGTGAATTAAGAATCAAAGTTAAGAGGTAGATGTCTCTTAATGTATCCTGGAATAACAGTTAGGTAAGGAGAAATTGGTCATATATGAAACAATTAACGTCTCCAGTTGCAAATCAATTAATCTGAAATAATTATTATCAAATCTACCAACGTCATCTTACATAGTTTTGAAAATATTTGAAAACAAAACGTTTATCTAAATTTTATATACATGCAAAAATATTTGATAATTTTGGAGATGTTACCTAACACAATGACTATTTTACATTTACCTAAAGCTCATGTATGTCTTTCAATATTTTTATTCGGTTGTTCTGTGGTTTTCCTATGCCTAAAGAAAAAAAATTAATGTCAAAAAAATTAATAAAACAAAAAATGAAAAAAAAATTATGAAAAAAAAAACAGAAAAAAATTTTTTTATTAAAATATATGTTTTATGTTTTGAATTTCAGTTTATGATCGATTTTCGTTTCCAGCAGTTGGGTGTTAGGAAATCACCGTATCAATAAATGTTCATGATTCAATGTAATGTAATTACCATTTGTTTGTTTCATAATTCAATAATTCAATATAATTACCATTTGTAAATTTCTTGAATAAAAGCACGTAAATTATTCGTACATTTTGTCAGGCTGTTTTTTTTTTCGTAAAAATTATTGCCATTACAATATTTCTTTAACTACTGAAAAATCAGTTTGCAAAATAGGACTTTTCTTTGGTGCAGCGTTGAAACAGGGAGAGCTTACTGATTAAAAATTAATAATAGGGGGCGAAGTATGTTTTTTGAGATAATGGATGTAGGAAATTGATGATAAATTCTCAATATGCTATAAAAACTAGATATGCTATATCTATATAATAAAAGATGTCTGTGGCACAGGTCATGGTAAAAAAAAATCATGGTATAAACTTATAATAAGCAGAGTATGTTTCTGATTGTGGCCCGGGTTGCAATACGAAATTTCAAGTCGAAAGTCTAAAAGGGGGCTTGCTAGAAGCGAAATAGTCAACCACTCTATTACTACGGGAACGGATAATCGCTGATTATTGATTGTTACCATTTACTGCTCCCTAATTTTGAACGTTAGAGTTAAAATAACATTTAAATCTGTTGCCATTGCCAATTTTGCTGGATTCCAAAGGCATTATTATTTTCTAAGGCTTTCCACTGCAGCTAGGAACCTGATTTCTTGAAACACTTGAAGTGGTCAAATAGGAGTAAATCGCCTATGAATTTCGAGACACGTTGGTCGGGAATCACAGACTATCAGAATCTGTGGAAATAAAATTCTCGATAGCTTGCGACGAAGCCATGCGCACTGAGAGTGCGTGTTGAGTCACCAATGACCTTTTCAACAGAGGGAAATGTTTCGTGTTCAATCTGTGCTAAATTATCGGGGGGAGGGGTCAAAACTAGCGTTTAATGCAGTAAAACACAATATGCAGATTGAAAATGAGAGCTGAACTGTCACAATTTGTGTAGTTATGAAATCACAGCCTAAGCAGGAATTTGATTTTTAAGCCGTCCGTCTAATGGGGCTTTAAGCCGTGGTCCCGTGTGCGAGAGAGTCATATCCTGTGCAAATAAAGAATACGTGCGATGGCCTTGATGGTAGGATACCATATGCTCCCAACAGTGGTTCCCCCACCGGCTACATTCTCTGAGCTTTTGGGGTCCTTGTGACCTGGTCATTTAGCCCAGTGTGTGCAAAAAACGACACTCAAAAATAAAACAACTGAATTTTGCTAAGCTTATGGCTTGTCAGCAGGATTAAATCTCATGACAGGTTAATTAAAGAATAAGACATATATAATGGAAAATAAACACATAACGAAAAACAGGAAATATAACAGCAACAAAAAGAAAAAAAAGTTAATTAAAACCCAAACATGAAAAATTAAACACATTTATAAAAAAATAAACCTATAAAATTACGGATTATAAATACGCATTGCACAAAAATATCACCTATTGTAGGTGTTATTATTTCCCACCAATATTGCAGTTGCTTAAAACAATACAGGATGTGACTTTTTAAACATTACTTTTCAAATATTTACATCTAATACCTTGAATCCGCAAATTCAAAAGAGAAAAACCAGAGTCGTGGAAACAAGAAAAACTTGTATAAATATACTTTCACAGAAAAAAATGGTTTCTCCATGGGTAGGACTGACTCATCTTTTCTGCTAAATTATTTCTTGTCTTTTATGTCTACACGTAATGACTGCTGCTTCCTTACTTAGGAGAGGGTTGGATTGCTTTACGAAAATTTTTGCACACAATGGGCTAAATGTCCCCAAAGGCTCAGAGAACGTTGGGAGAGGGGACCCACTGGAACAGCTGTTGGGACACAGATGGCAGACTCCCGTCAAGCGTCAAGACCAAATATCGTGTTCTGTAACGTGCACAGAGTATGGCTCTTCCGCACAAGTGGCCACGGCTTAACTTCCCATACGGTTGCGGCAGTTTAAAGTCCATCGGTGTCCCCTACTGACTGTGGGCAGGGCAGGGAATTTTGCGGAAATAAATCTCAATGCTGACCCAGCTGGTACCCGAACCTGGAAACTGTTCCAAATGAACCACTCCCCCGGAGATTCAAAAAATAGATATTAATCTTAATTATATTTCATGCGATTTTCAAGAATTTTTTTCAAAGACTGTAAAATGGAGACAAACGTAATACACTTCATTGGAATTTCAGTCCTTTTTACATCTTTGGACTCAATTGTGTGGATAATAAAAAGTTTTCATGCCAAAGAAGGGTGTTGTTTTAACTGTTAACCGCATTTTTTTTTCTTTCAAGCAGTAATCTAAATTGCCGGGTCACACGAAACCCAACTGCGCAGAAAGTTTTTATTCAGATCGGTTTTTTTTATACACCTTAGTATCAATATTAATAAAAGAACACAGAGTTTGGAAAATATTCCAATTTTAAATTTTTAATATAATTCGTGTTTTTCAAACCTTTGCCTATAGCTGAAAAGAATAATGAGACATGAAAGATGAAAAAAAAGAGTTATAAATTTGTGTAGAACAAGGCTGGTTTGTTTTTAAGTCTAAGCGGCACAATGTTTGCACACAATGGGCTAAATGGCCAGGTCACTATGACCCCGAGGCTCAGGGAACATTTGGGGAGGGGACCCACTTGAACAGCTGTTGGCACACAGATTGTCAAAACACCTCAAAACCATCCGGCTTGTTCTTTAACGTGGGCAGGGCACGTCTCATGCGAAGGACGTCGGCCTCTCCAAGCCCATTGATATCCCCTACTGACCGAGGTACGGCGGAAAGTTTTGCGGAGAAAATCTCAAAGCTGACCCAGCTGAGACTCGAACTTGGGAACTTCAGATCACTTACGCATAACGTAACAAACTTACAGCTTAGGACGTTTTCAGTTTAAGTTTACTGTGTCACGAAATTTTACATTCAAATTAATCTATTGTGTAAAACACTGTTTATGTCGCTTAATTAAACGGTCATTATCGTAAACCACTCCTGCGCAGAGTATTAACCAGTGACAAATCACAAGGCAATTAACGCACCTCTTTTAAACTGGGAGATTTTCTCTCAACTTCCAATGGAAGGATTATTCCTTTGAACACACTGTCCTCTGCCCATGCGCGGTCAGTTGTCCATTGTCTCCCAGCAGTAAAGCAAGTCCACGCGTCCCGTATTCGACTTTTGACCAGATTAGATCAAAGCATTGGGCCACATTTTGTTTTAGTTGTTACCCAAAATGAAAGAAACAGAACAGCAACAGCTAATAGCGGATATTTTTTTGGAACAAATGAAATCTTCGTTTCTATTTGAAATCAGCTCTTTCCGAGTGGTAAGAGTTGTTTGATTTTGATTTGGAAATAACATTTAACGGTTAGTGTTCATTTTGAATCAGTCCGGGAGTTCTTTCCTAAATAGAGTGCATCATGTATAGGTTTACGATTCGTCCCCCAAGAGGAGAACATGTCCTCCCAGAAATTGAAAAAACTTTTTTTTTTTTGCATCATTTCATAACATGATCCGAACTAAAATTAAAGCACTCTTTTTTATGGAATTTTCTTTTATAAATTTCTTGAACCTATAACTATATTCTACAGTAGAAAATTAGTAACATTATAACACTTAAAAACCCTTGATTGCTTATCAAGTAGAAATAAAAATCGTCAATAACATATTTTTTTTAAATATATTTAATAAGTTTTCTGACTTTTTCTGACTCATCTCTTAGTCAGTGCTTGAAAAAAAGCATAGTAGGAATTTTTTTCAGTTTATTTCAATCAAATTCTAGTTGGAGACTTCAATTTAGATATCAAAAATATCAAAAAACACGGAGTTACCAAATACGTAGAGTTGCTAACCGAGTTTGGTTTCTCACCTATCATTACTGGTATCACCAGGGAAGTCGTCATTGGTGACATCTCTCTCAGAACATGCATTGATGACATTAACGTCCGATTTGACTCGGCACAAATTTAATGATTTTTTGCAGTAGGATAGCAGACCCTACTTTTTGCGTCAACCTGAGAGAAAACACTGGGGAATCCGTACAATCACATTAAAAAGCAAAGACAGCAATTTTAAAACAAAAACTATCTTAGACCATAAAAACATATGCAAAAAAATAAGCCTAACAAACTGGCTGGACAGAGGCACTGGAAACGAAAATCCAAATTCACAACCAATAGACGCACTTTATGAAGCATTCATAAAAAAACGGGCGATTGTTAAAAATAACAAAATTAATAAAGTATCGGATGACTCAAAAATTAAACAACGCAATTGTGGCAAAGATTGGATAAATCAGGAAATAATAAACTTAAAAACAAAAAGAGACTCGGCTTGGATTGATTACAAAAATAACAAGAGAAACAAAAATTTTAAATTACTATACACAAACTTAAGAAACACACTCACGTCCCTTATTAGGCAGGAAAAGAAAAATATTACTTCAAACAATTTGAGTCTTGTAAAAATAATCCAAAGCAATATTGGGAACTCATCAATCAAATTATCAACAATAAACCTAAAACTGCCATTGACGATTTTATCATGAAGAATATGCCACAAGGTACGTCGGAAACTAAAGCAGCAACGAAATTTAACAACAACTTTGCAGACATTATTGTGAATCTTAGACACGATAACCGTATACTGAATCTCTCTCATCATCATCATCATCCTCAAGCAGCCATGGGCTACGGAGGTCCAACCAGACCGTGCAATTCAGTTCTCCAAGCAAGTCTATCCTAAGCTACATCTACTGCATCTGGCCACTGCACACCAATTCTAACAAGGTCCTGTTTGACATTGTCTGCCCACCGCATCCTAGGTCTCCCCTTCTTTCTGAGGCCTTTAGGCACACTGTTCATAACCCTATTCGCCAATCTATAATTATCCATACGGGCAACATGGCCAAACCAACGGAGTCTCTCTCTGCACAATATGCTGCTTAAAGGAGGTTGCAAACTCCTGTGCCTAACCTCAACATTAGTTACAAAGTTGAACTACCTAATGCCCAAGATACTGCGTAAGCATCTAGAATCAAATGCATCTAGTTTCCTGTTAAAACTGTCCATGACAGTTTGTCAACATGTTTACAAACTGTCCACGTTTCACTGCCATAACTAACCCTAGAAACAACCAAACTATTATACAGTCTAATTTTAGTCTTTAGGTGTATACGCCTATTTCTCCACACTCTCCATAGATTCTTCAAAAGTCCCGCCAGCAATCCCTATCAGTCTGTTAATCTCATGCCGTACATCACCAGTATCTGTTACATAGCTCCCAAGATAATTAAATTGTGACACCTGTTCAAGATGCAACCATTCAGATTAATTGAATCACATCCTGCCTGACCAATTTTCATCACTTTAGTTTTCTCTCTGTTTATAAACAAACCTTCTCTACTACCAGTTTCATCAACAGCTCGAATGAAAGAGTTCATCTCATCAACATCATTTGCCAAAAGGGGTAAATCATCAGCATAATCTAAATCAGAAATTTTCGTATCTCCAGTCCATTTCAGGCCAAAATCTTTCCCTTGAATTAAATTTCGCATAGCATAATCAATAACCAAACTAAAGAGAAAAGGAGACAAAATACACCCTTGTCGAACACCAGAAGTAATGCTAAACCAATTGCTACAAGCCTTACCAACTCTCACACACGACTCAGTGTTATTATAGAGAGCTTTCATTATGTTAACTAACTTGTCTGGTATACCATATGATCTCAAAATCAACCACAAATTATGACGATCAACAGATTCGAAAGCCTTTTTGAAATCAACAAAGCTAGCAACCAGAGGTTTCTGAAACTCTAAACATTTCTCAAGAATCTGCCTAAGTGAAAATATCTGATCCACACATCCCCTACCACTTCTGAATCCACATTGCTCACCACGTAATTGACTGTCAACCAGATTCTTCATTCTATTAAGCACAATCATGGAAAGAACTTTACCTGGAACAGAGAGTAGGCTGATACCCCTATAGTTATCACAAGAACTGCGATCACCTTTTTTGAAAATAGGGATAACAATAGCTCTGGTAAAATCCTTAGGAACCATGCCTTTATCATAAAAGATATTCAGAATTTCAGTCATCCAAGTGGTAACCGAAACATTCCCAGCTCTAAGCATTTCTGTAGTAATTTCATCTACCCCTGGGGATTTATGTAGTTTAAGTTTAGAAACAGCCAAAATAACTTCAGATTGTGTTATAGGGCCAACATTAAAGCCACCAATGCACCTATCATCATTGCAAACAATGGGAATAGAACTAACCGCATTGTTCAGAATATCACTGAAATGCTCCGCCCACCTAGCCATGACAGTATCCTCACCTTCTATAACCTTACCTTGTTTATCCTTCAATCCCTGTATACCTCTCCGTTTTCTACCACACAAAACATTATCTATCTGGTACAGCTCTCTGCTGTTGTGCTGTCTAACTGCTTCCTAGGCTTTGTCAGCCAAACATGAAGCCAAATATTCTTATCAGCAGCTAACTGATCTTTTACACGTTCATTAAGTTATCTGTAATGCTTTCTATTAGGACTGGTAGGGTATTGATTAAAAACATTCCTGCAGTTCTTGCTTTCCGAAATAAGCTCAAGTGCCTTATCACTGAGATAATTCTGCCTCCTCTGGTCCTTTTTTCCTAAAAGACCTACTGTTAGTGTCCTACTGTTAGTGTCCAAAAAAGCATGTTTAAAATGACCCCATTCTTCCTCAACTTCAGTAGTAAGCATAATATGACTGTCATAATGACTAAGTAACCTATCATGGTAAGCTTTGGCTATAACTGGATCTTTCAGAGCTTGGGTATTAAAAGTAAATTTTTTAACCCTAGCAGAACACTTTTTAAGTTAAAGTTGCAAGACACTTTTAACAAGAAAATGGTCAGATCAAATTTCAGCTCCCTTATATGACCTGGTATTCCTAACAGAACTAGCCCATTTGCTTTAATTAATATATAATCAATCATATTCTTATGCAGCCCATTAGGTGAAAGCCATGTGTACTTATGTATGTCGGGGTGTTTGTAATAAGTGTTAGTTATTCTGAAACCATTGAGTTTACTTACCTGTAGGAGACGTTGCCCATTGCCATTGCAGCTACCAATACCAAAAGGGCCTATTACTCCTCCCCCAAGGTCAGAGTCAGTACCAACTTTGGTATTGAACCACACAAAACATTATCTATCTCAAGAACAAGGGTAATATCTCCTTTCTTGACAGAATTCAAAATATCCTGAAGTTGTTCATAAAACCTATCCTTCTCATCCTCATCGGCATCCTCAGTGGGGCATAACAGCAGATAACATTCAGGTCTTTAACGCTTGTCTGAAATTTTGCTGTAAGAAACCTTTCATTAATGCACTCATATCGTAGAAGAGCATCACTAGCGTGTCTGCTGAGAAGCCTATTGAGAAGTTAATATTGAGAAGTTAATTGTACTAACTATAGGCCCATTGCCATCTTACCCGTTCTTCACAAAATCCTTGATAGATATGTAGCTAATGTTCTAGTCAATTTCTTCAAAAATATGACATTATTAGTGAAAAGCAAAATGGTTTCCAAGAAGATAAAATTGTAATTACACTTTTAATGGAGTTTTCTGACGTCATTAACGGAACTTTAAACATCAGGAAAAAGCAGCTGCTATCTTTCTGGACTGTCGTGAGGTATTTGATACGTTAGATCACGATATTTTACATCAAAAATTGTATATTTATGGTGTCCGAGGTATTACCTTTAATGGTTTGAAAATTATTTAAAAACAGAGTGCATGTTACTAAAATTAATGGCGTTTTTAGTGAGAACAGTGTACACTGGTGCTCCACAAGGTTAAATTTTTTTAGGTCTGCTCTTATTCTTTATTTATTTTAATGATCTTGCTAACCTTAAACTGAAAGGCTCTCCTTATATATATGCTCATGACACCGCTTTGGTTAACGAGAATCACAATACAGGAGACGCTGTCCTAGACAAACAGGATGATTTTAACAAAATTATTAACTTGTCTAACATTAATCGTATTTACATAAACTCAGATAAAACCAAATGGATGAGCTTTCATTCACCAAGATACTATGATCTTTCAACTTATGCAATTAAAAACCACGAACCCTGTGTCCTCATAACATGATAACTCATGATCAAATTGTTGTTGGGAACCACCTGTTTCTAGTAGGTTCAAATGTATCATAAATAATAAACAATGCATTTTGATTCGCTAACACTTGGTTACTCCTTCACTTCAACAATGTGACTGTTTGAATGCCAAATGGGACCATGCATCTCCCTTATTGCTAAACTTGTGCATATTTCACACATTTTTGAAGAAAAAGTTTAAAAACTCTAAAATTAAATGGAAAATGTTATACTGTGATGGAAATTCAGGTTCTTCCACACTTTTACTTTTTTGACTCTATTGCGTTACTTCCCATCCATCAATTTTTGGTAGATCCGGGCTTGTTTTGAAGCATGCCAACATCTGTACAAATTGGATTGCTTTCGCTTGTTCCTTATTTTCTGAAAATCTGTTGCTACATGTTTTCACTCATAGCATTGTAATAAGCAAGTATTTCTCATTAGGTGTCCTTCAAAGTTTTGGCTGTGGAATATTTTAGGAAATTTATTTTTCAAGAAATTTGAACTCTCGGATATAGTTTAAAATCTACGTATTCTATTGCACATATCTGCTCTGATTTGAACTTTATATTTTTCAATTAATTTCAAACAACCGTTATTCATAATATACTCTGTATTGAGGGATTCCATCTTTATCATTTGTTTTGTATTTGGATCACTCTAAGAAATGGTGTTTGGCGAATATCATGAGAAACGAACGATACGCAGAGGTCAAATTCTGATATTTTACTCGATATATTGCTTCAGGAATTGCATAAAATGCGTGGATTTGAAATTCCTCGTGCAACCACTGAGTTGTTTTTTATTGAAGCATATTTAAATTGATAACACCGATTTTTCCCTTTCTTCCTTGGAGAGTAGGTTGAAAAAACTTAGAATCAAATGAAATATTTTTAGCTTTAAATGTACTAATAAATACACCTATCCCTCGATTTACACGGTACTCAGTTCACAGAATTTTGGCTTTGCACGGTCAAAAAATGCAACCAGTTTCGATTTACACGGTACTGACTGAGACGTACATAGAAAGGAAATCTCAGTCAGTACCGTGTAAATCGAAACTGGTTGCATTTTTTGACCGTGCAAAGCCAAAATTGTGTAAACTGAGTACCGTGTAAATCGAGGGATAGGTGTATTGTGATTCAGATTTTTCTATCCATTTAGAAATTTCAATATCTCTAGTTAGAACGTGCTTAATGTTGGAAAAGAGAAAATTTTAAACGAATATTTCAAACAATCTGTTTATGCTAGAACTTTGAAATTTTGGAGGTAAAGAAGGACGATCAGTGGGTTTGTACTGACCGATTTGCTCCCTTAACACCAATAGGTGGAAAAATGAACATTTTCGTTTTAAAAGATAAATGAGAAATTACTTTTCTGTTTCATAGGAATTAAAAAACTATTACTTGTGGCATTTACTAGTTGCATTTTCCAAAATCCTCCATTTTCGAATGTACACCGTCTAGTGCTGGAAATCGGAAAATTAAAAACTTACCTCTTTGAAAACTATCATCTTACATCTGACAGAAGTATGTTACACAGGCCAGAGTCTTTTAGCACTATCCTGCACGACGTAGAAGTCTGTAGATATGTCTCAAAAATATTTTTGTATTTAAAAATATGTATATTGAAATCCATTACAATACTGAACGATGTAATTAATATATATTTTTTCTTAGTCGCTTTTTTCACATGGCCTCCATTTATCGTATGCTCTGAGCTAATGCCTAACTGTACGTACTGTAAACTCTCGGCCACTGAGTGCTAGTCTGACATACTGTTCTTTCCACAGTTTGAGAGGTATTTTCCAGTCTGTTTACTCCGGTGTGTGCTCCGTTTCTGCCAATGCTTCGTGTTCTAGTGAACAGTTTTGACGCATGGATCTGGATATCTTTAGTGAAAATGACGCAGTTTTTGACTTCAACACTACACTGAACAGAATTACCCATTCTCGATGCCATCTCTTGCTAAAAAGAAATGCTCCAAGAGAAAAAGCTCCGGAAAAGGTAATAAATTTTCCATCCCTTCTTCAAGAAGAATGTTTCATAATTTGGCCCAGAACCAGAGGATGTGCCAGACCTGGTCCATCATCACGCCAGTAACTTCCATCTTGTCTACCAACACTGCCAAATTCGCCATGTTTGCGATTGCGCCATGTACTGGCAAGTACAATAGAGTACAATTTAATTTACTTAATTAAAAGTTCTTTCATTATTATTCATTTGAGAACAAAAAATTTATTTATAAAATCATGTTTATCATCTGTATTATTACTTAAATAGCACAATAAACGCAATACAACACAATAATTTTTTGTGTTGCATTTATAATGATAAACAGATGATTTCGAAATATTTGCAATCTATGTCAAAAGTAATCTTATTTACGTCGCTACAGTATCTAAAAATATGCTGATCGTAGGTGATAAATTTCGACTTTCGGAATGCATCTCCATTGAGAATATGCTATAACAATCTTGAATAATAGCCTTGATTCGATTACCGCTACGATTTCTACTCTAACTACACTTCCCGATCTAAATCAAAGCTTCCTTATTCATACCAGGCCTGGTCAGTACATTAACAGAAGGATTGATATTCTAAACGAACTTCAATTCTTATAATTCGACTGGCGGCTGTTAATTTGTTAAAAATTTGCTAACCAATTTAAAGTAATCATAAAAATTCAAATGTAATTTCGCCGCAATAAATAAATTATTTCATATTATGTAGTTAAAAAAAATGGATTTCAATTAATAATTAGCTAAATTTAATTGCTTAAAAAATTATGCATGTTTCCCTCCATTTGCTCAACTGATCTTCAGGTGCCCTTTGGTAAACGGGGTATGCTTATAACTGCAGATTTTCGCTACTTCTTGTTACCAGGTTTTCTTCTGTTAACGAAATTTGAATTGGTAATTTTAGACTGGTTGATCGAAGTTTCACCCTTCATAGCAGCAAGAAATGTCGAATACCTCTATTTAAACCACTAGTTTTGCATGAAATTATAATACATAAATATAGTCTTTGTGTTGCAACTAAAACGATTACATTTGAACACATTATTTCGAAATATTTGAAACCTATCTCGGATGCAATTTGATTTGCTTTTCTGCAGAATCGAAATCAACACTTGCTATTTCACGGAAAGTCTTAATTAGTGGACAAAAACGGATAATTCGACGTACTACCGTAATGATGAAACTTTAAAGTGTAAATTAATGAAACTTAAATAAATAAAGGAAAGCAATCTATTATATGACGCCATAGTGATGATACCATCGTACATTCAATAGGGAATGTAGGAAAGTATGATACATTTCGAATAAAATCCATTTTTCATTACCTTTAGATATATCATAAAGATATATCTGTAATGTACTACTACTAATGTCAAAGAGGATTTGCGATTGAACAAAAGGTATTCATTTCAATTAAATTGTGCTATTAATCGGGTGGTAATTTTCGATAATACCTTTCATATTTTAATTTCCATACGGTTTTCGTTCTTCATTTATTGGCTTTTGAGCTTACCACATGTTTGTCAAAACGGTTCTTCTAAGATGTTGACCACTAGCAACATGCTATGAACCAAATAAAAGTCTGTTAAAATGGAAGGTTGTGGAATTTAAAAAAAATGCCCAATTAAATAATAAATAAATATCCCTCAAGGAGCTGCTTCTCAGAGAGATGTCAGGAATATGTCAGTTTATACCCCATAGTAGAAGGTCTGTGAGGATGGCGGAACCACAGTAGAAAGGAAACACGAAGAACTGCACTGTATAAAGAGGCACTTAAATCAGTAGCCAAGCGCGCTAACCACTCAGTCATGAGAACTGCTCCTGTAAAGAAAAGGAAAGAAATGTGAAAAGCGTTTTGTCACAATATTTTCGAAGCGCGAGGAACGATAACAACGGTTTCCACGTTAAAAAAAAAGTGCCTTTCGATTCCTAAAAGAGATGAGTTTAGGATTGGTTTTGACGGGCTAAAAATATCACAGATGTGTTCTGGCTGGGCTCAAAATAACACAGATGTGTTCCGGTTGGGCTCAAAATAACACAGATGTGTTCCGGCTGGGCTCAAAATAACACAGATGTGTTCCGGCTGGGCTCAAAATAACACTGATGTGTTCTCGCTGGGCTCAAAATAACACAGATGTGTTCTGGCTGGGCTCAAATTAACACTGATTTGTTCCGGCTGGGCTCAAAATAACACTGATGTGTTCTGGCTGGCCTCAAAATAACACAGATGTGTTGCGGTTGGGCTCAAAATAACACAGATGTGTTCCGGCTGGGCTCAAAATAACACTGATGTGTTCCGGCTGGGCTCAAAATAACACTGATGTGTTCTGGCTGGGCTCAAAATAACACTGATGTGTTCTGGCTGGCCTCAAAATAACACAGATATGTTCCGGTTGGACACAAAATAACACAGATGTGTTCTGGCTGGGCTCTAAATAACACTGATGTGTTCTGGCTGGGCTCAAAATAACACTGATGTGTTCTGGTTGGACACAAAATAACACAGATGTGTTCTGGCTGGGCTCAAAATAACACTGATGTGTTCTGGATGGGCTCAAAATAACACTAATGTATTCTGGCTGGGCTCAAAATAACGCAGATGTGTTCTTGCTGGGCTCAAAATAACACTGATGTGTTCTGGATGGGCTCAAATTAATACTAATGTATTCTGGTTGGGCTGAAAATAACACAGATGTGTTCTAGCTGGGCTCAAATTAACACTGATTTGTTCCGGCTGGGCTCAAAATAACACTGATGTGTTCTGGCTGGCCTCCAAATAACACAGATGTGTTGCGGTTGGGCTCAAAATAACACAGATGTGTTCCGGCTGGGCTCAAAATAACACTGATGTGTTGTGGCTGGGCTCAAAATAAAACAGATGTGTTCTGGCTGGGCTCAAAATAACACTGATGTGTTCCGACTGGGCTCAAAATAACACTGATGTGTTCTGGCTGGGCTCAAAATAACACTGATGTATTCTGGTTGGACTCAAAATAACACAGATGTGTTCTGGCTGGGCTCTAAATAACACACATGTGTTCTGGCTGGGCTCAAAATAACACTGATGTGTTCTGGTTGGACACAAAATAACACAGATGTGTTCTGGCTGGGCTCTAAATAACACACATGTGTTCTGGCTGGGCTCAAAATAACACTGATGTGTTGTGGCTGGGCTCAAAATAAAACAGATGTGTTCTGGCTGGGCTCAAAATAACACTGATGTGTTCCGACTGGGCTCAAAATAACACTAATGTGTTCTGGCTGGGCTCAAAATAACACTAATGAATTCTGGCTGGGCTCAAAATAACACAGATGTGTTCTGGCTGGGCTCAAAATAACACTGATGTGTTCTGGCTGGCCTCAAAATAACACAGATGTGTTGCGGTTGAGCTCAAAATAACACAGATGTGTTCCGGCTGGGCTCAAAATAACACTGATGTGTTCTGGCTGGCCTCAAACCAAACTTAACACAGATGTGTTCCGGTTGGGTTCAAAATAACACAGATGTGTTCCGGCTGGGCTCAAAATAACACTGATGACTTCCGGCTGGGCTCAAAATAACACTGATGTGTTCTGGCTGTTCTCAAAATAACACTGATGTGTTCTGGCTGGGCTCAAAATAACACTGATGTGTTCCGGCTGGGCTCAAAATAACACAGATGTGTTCCGGCTGGGCTCAAAATAACACTGATGTGTTGTGGCTGGTCTCAAAATAAAACAGATGTGTTCTGGCTGGGCTCTAAATAACACACATGTGTTCTGGCTGGGCTCAAAATAACACTGATGTGTTGTGGCTGGGCTCAAAATAAAACAGATGTGTTCTGGCTGGGCTCAAAATAACACTGATGTGTTCCGACTGGGCTCAAAATAACACTAATGTGTTCTGGCTGGGCTCAAAATAACACTGATGTGTTCTGGTTGGACTCAAAATAACACAGATGTGTTCCTGTTTGGCTCAAAATAACACTGATGTGTACTGGCTGTGCTCAAAATAACACAGATGTTTTCTGGCTGGGCTCAAAATAACACTGATGTGTTCTCGCTGGCCTCAAAATAACATGATGTGTACCGGTTGGGCTCAAAATAACACAGATGTTTTCCGGCTGTTCTCAAAATAACACAGATGTGTTCTGGCTGGCCTCAAAAAAACACAGATGTGTTCCTGCTGTGCTCAAAATAACACAGATGTGTTGTGGCTGGGCCCAAAATAACACAGATATGTTCTGGCTGTGTTCAAAATAACACTGATGTGTTCTGACTGGGCTCAAAATAACACAGATGTGTTCTGGCTGGGCTCAAAATAACACAGATATGTTCCGGCTGGGCTCAAAATAACACCGATCTGTTCCGGCTAGGCTCAAAATAACACTGATGTGTTCCGGCTGGGCTCAAAATAACACTGATGTGTTCGGGCTGGGCTCAAAATAACACAAATGTGTTCCGGCTTGGCTCAAAATAACACAGATGTGTTCTGGCTGGGCTCAAACTAACACTGATGTGTTCCGGCTGGGCTCAAAATAACACAGATGTGTTCTGGCTGGGCTCAAAATAACACAGATGTGTTCTGGCTGTGCTCAAAATAACTCTGATGTGTTCCTGCTGGGCTCAAAATAACACGATGTGTTCCGGTTCGGCTCAAAATAACACAGATGTGTTCCGGCTGTGCTCAAAATAACACAGATGTGTTCCGGCTGTGCTCAAAATAACACAGATGTGTTCTGGCTGGCCTCAAAATAACACAGATGTGTTCCGGCTGTGCTCAAAATAACACAGATGTGTTCCGGCTGTGCTCAAAATAACACAGATGTGTTCTGGCTGGCCTCAAAATAACACAGATGTGTTCCGGCTGTGCTCAAAATAACACAGATATGTTCCAGTTGGGCTCAAAATAACACAGATGTGTTCCGGCTGGGCTCAAAATAACACAGATGTGTTCCGGCTGGGCTCAAAATAACACAGATGTGTTCCGGCTGTGCTCAAAATAACACAGATGTGTTCCGGCTGTGCTCAAAATAACACAGATGTGTTCTGGCTGGCCTCAAAATAACACAGATGTGTTCCGGCTGGGCTCAAAATAACACAGATATGTTCCGGCTGGGCTCAAAATAACACAGATGTGTTCCGGCTGGGCTCAAAATAACACAGGACTCTTCGGACCGGGGCTCAGAATATTTAAATTTGAAATATTTCTTCTAAAATAGTAGAAATCTAATCATAAAAAAGAAAGTTTGTTTGTTTGTTTTCTGTCCGCTTATGCACATCGAATTCCAGAAGAACTGGAGGCACCAAACTTTGCATGAATATTCCCGTCAGCCAGGGGAAGAATATAGGATATGTGCGAACCAGATGGGGTCAATTAAAATATGTATGAACCAGATGGGGTCAATTAAAATTGGGGTGGGCGAGTTATAATTTCTGAAAATCTTCATACAGTTAATATTAACCGTTGAAAGTTATTCAAAGCAACCTTTTCCCCTAATAAATTCGAAAAAAGCAATAGATCAAACTAAACCAATATCTGATTTCGCGTGATTAAACATTAACATTTGAAAGTTATTAAAATTAAGTGTTGCCACCAATGAATTTGAAATAATGAAACATGAAACTATTGTAATTTTTTTCGCATGATAAACTCATTGTTCGGTTTGTTGGGTCAAGAATGCGAACGTCCGTGGATATTGAAGTCGTTCTAATTGAGCACAAGCACAACACGAGAATCTGTTAAAATGAGAAATTCAAACACTAAATTTGTATCGGAAGTTAAAATCATTAAATTAATTATGCTAAAGTTAAAAAACAATATCTCATGAGCTATGATAATTAATTTTTTTAATATTGTGTTAAGAAATAAATAATTTTGTTTAACGATAATAATTTTTAGTTTCTTTCCAATTTTATACACCTGACATCATAGTCAGTTTTCTTTAACTATAAAGTTGTATATCATTGGCAAATTGCATCTGAAGAACTCTGATGGGTACGAAGTGATTTGAAAAGTTCGATTATCTGAGCAAGGGAAATTCCGCTTTTAGGTTTAGAAACTTCTGACATGGAGAGGATAATGGGTACCTCGAACTATGCCCATTTCCTTCCTCCCATTAAAGAGAGGAAGAAACTTTTAACCAGAGATGGAGGATATTGATTGTATTGGTTTTTATGCTAAAAGAAAACTTGCGACGTGAGAAGTACTATCTACTCTATATTCTAAAGAATTTCAGACCCAAGCAACATCTTAAATCTGCTAGTATACAATATTTTCAACCAATTAATAAATCTTAAATAATTAAAAATAAGCATCATCCATTTTTCGATTACCTTTTACGCATTTCTGTCTTTAATAAATGAATGGCTCTTTGCCTTTATAATGGCATTACCACCTGACTTTTAGTTTCCACTAATGTATATGATATTTTAATATCCAAAGAGCATTAACATTTTAATTTTTTTCATAAAATGATAACACTAAATAATAAATGATTAGCGACATGCATTTCTGTATGTGCGTATTATCCCAACATTTACATATTATGATGCATCATAAATACATATTATCGAAATCGGGCTTGTGTTCAAACATTATCGAAATGGTTCGTGTTCGAGCTGCCTCAGGCTACAAATGTTGATCCCTAAATCGACTCTACTTCTGTCTTTCCAATGCAGAGGACGGAAATAAAGCGAGTTATGTGTGAAATTAATGCCTGTGACGAGGGAAATGGAGGAGTTCTAGGCTATGAACAAATACCCTCCCCCCCCCAAAAAGAAAGGAGAAATCTATGACCCATTTGCTTGACTTTAATCTTTCAAGTGCGAAGGTTAAGGATGAAATTTAAACTTGTGACTTCAATAGCTTTATATCGAAAAACTTCCTCATTGGTTTCTTTCTCTCCAATAAAGGATAAATATGCCAACATCTGTTTTACCTTCACCTTCCCCGAACTTTCTCTGAGCACTTGCGGTCCTTGTGATCTGAATTTTTAACCCATAGTCTGTAACAAAAAGACGCTCAGAAGCAGAACTACTTAACTGCATGTATTTGAAGATCATTTAGTTACGCATGCGTTGAAAGTATATCACGCTACTACCGAATGAAGAAATTTGCTAGAAAGTTTATGTCCAGTGGTTAAAATGCCCGCATGCCTCTGGGAAACCTGGGTTCAGGTCCCGTTCAGGACAGCCAGGTCTATTCAACTAATTATTTCAAGTGTTTCTTGTTTACAGGATGTTTTCCTGTGATTCTTTTTTACTGAAGTATTAATATAACGCTGCGGGCGTGAGTGACAAATATTACTACCATCAAATATGGTGGCTTTGCTGTCGATTCCTGATAATAGATGGCGACACTGGCGAATCAACTGTATTGCAGGAATGCTTAAATGTCACTTTGTTTGGAAAAATGATTAGCTCTGGATGGTCTAGAGCAGTGGTTCTCAAGGTATGCTTGACGTACCCCCTGGAAATGTTTATATAAATGACGGACCCCTTGTATAGATAGATAAAATTATAGTTATAGTATAACAATGGGAATAAAATAAAACATATATATATATACATTAAATTTTGTATTCATAAATTACATATATTGATAAACAAATAAAATGACATAAACAATTTAACGAATCTTATAAAATTATAAACATTTTACTGGGTAATCAGTGAAATGGTTGCGCTCGTTTACACTTGCACAGTTCATCAATGATTAGGGTTTTCTTGCTAAGGTAGAGTCGCAAGTCATCTTCAACATCCAGCCTGTTCCTATATTTATTTTTAAAGCAATTAAAGATTAAAAACCAGTTTCACATAAATAAGTTGTTGTGAAAGGTAACAAATATTTGATTGAAATTCTTGACAAAGTCGGATATTCCTTCTCCACACCATTTTTAATATTTTGGCACATTGTTAGTCAACCAGACAACCCTTAAAAAAGAAACTAGTGAGGTTTGCTTTTAAGAACAGAGTCTTCAAACACAGTGAAAGGCTTCTTGAGACTGAATCTATGGTGTAAGGCAGCCATGTGCAACCCGCGGGCCACACCTGGCACGCGAAAGCATTTTCAAGTGGCCCGCGAATATTGCCGCTCAAATTATTATTTTTCTTTATCTCTAATTCTTTAAGTACTTTTGTGGAATAGCAATTTTTATTTCTTTGCCAATTTTCCTTTACATTGTGTTTGAAAGTGTTCTTCAGTATCCTAAATTTAATTTACGACATCGACCCACATGAGAGACTTTGCTCATAAGGGTAGATCGGATTTTTTGAATGAACTCTTAAGTTTCCTATTAAAGAGCTCAGCTCTCACTCAAATGGAAACTACATCAGTAAATATTTTGATTATGAAAGTTTGCAAAACCAACATAGCAAAAGAAAAAAAACGTTTCACAAACTTGTGGAGCGTTAAAATAATGAAAAGCAAAAAATTATTGACCCCGAGGTCGGAAGAAGCCGATGCTATCCTGAGGTCAAATTTCGTTATTGGTGAAAAAATAGAAAAAAAAATATTCTGATGACGAATTTATAAAGAATGTTTTTAAAAGGTTTTTGGCATATTTTAGGTCGGGAGGAAAAAATTATAACGCGAATTTATCCCACAGAATGGTAATCACCTGAAATGATGAACTTGCTGCCAATACAGAAAATTACTTTACATCGAAATTTGAATATTTTTTCTTGGCTATTGATTAAAGTATCGATGTTTCTAACAGAGATTAATTAGGCTTAATTAATGGTATTTGGATGTAGAGTCGACGTTAATTTCCTCTGAAATGCGTTTCATTTTTACCTAATTATGATGTTTAATTTCAGTTTTTGATACATTGAATCAAAATTTAATTAAAAAACATTAGTTTTTGCATTAAAATTATAAAAAGTACGTGTTCATTTTTGAAATAAATAGGTGTATGTAAAGATTTAATTGTTTACACATATTGTCTACTCAGGACATTGGATGGCGGAGGCCTAATTTTAGAGTAATGCAATAAGTAAGTTTCTGTTGTGCAGCAAACTGAAAAATCTTCATCTGGCCCGCCAATGAAAAACGTTTGCCCATCCCTGGTATAAGGCTTAATGTCGTTACGACAGACACGTAAGAGATAAATAACGAAAGAAATTTATACTTTTAAAAAATTGCAGAAATATAATATACTAAATCTATTGAAACCTACAAATGCAAATTTTAAACATAATTTTTTGAAACTGCTAATTGCCTTCCTGAATGGTATTGACATGCTCTATAGCCTATAAAAAAGAAAAAAAAACAATTAAAATTATATTATATATAGTTAAATGAAAACCAAAAGTAAATTAAAAATATATATAAGAAAGTATACATATATAAAAATGATAAAAAATGCCTGAATCAGCCTGTATAAGAAGATACCTTCATTATACAGGAAAAAATCATTAGTGATTTGAAGATAGAGAGAGAGAGATATATATTTTGTTGTTGTTGTTTGATTTTATTGTTTGGTAGCACGTAGCTCACCGGACAGAGCACGTAACGTGTTATCAGGAGGGGCACGGGTTCCGATCTCACCAGGTTAAAGACAAATTTTTCTCTTTACCTTTGTCATCACAAGAATAAATAAAGCCTAATAGTGTGTGAATAGTATGTAAATACCCGGTAAAAGACTTTGTTTGTTTGTTTGTTTGTTTGTTTCGGGTTTAATGGCGCATCGGCGACAAGGCCATAATGCGCCGAACAAAGGACAATATAAAAGATAAAAGACATAGAACCCCATAACAAAAAGTTAAAATATAGTTGCAACATTGTAAAGTGGTAAAAGCACAGAAAACAAGTATATGTGAACAGAGTAAAACAAGTGTAGAAATATTAAATAAAATAATCCCAGGTGTAAGAGACCTGGGGTAAATAATACATATATTAAGGTAAAATCAAATTCGGTTAAAATATCCACAATATTTCAAATAGCTAAAAACTGGAGATAAAATGCAATGATCAGATAAAAGATGTCCGAGTGTAAGAGGCTCGGACATAAAATTATGAAAGCTAAAATAACATAGACGTTCGAAATTAAAACACGGACATTCGACTAAAATATGTTTAATAGTTAAAATGGTGTCACAAAACTCGCACTTAGGTACGTCGTCCGCCCGTAAAAGAAACGAATGAGTAATAAACGAGTGACCTAAGCGGAGCCGAGCAAGTACAACTTCCTCCTTGCGATTCCTGCGGTAACAAGACTGCCATGGTTTGATGATAGGTTTGATCTCAAAGAGCTTGTTCGTAAGCTGTTCTGACCAAGATCTCTGCCACTGTGCCCGGAGCTCGGTGGTAAAACGCTGCCGGAAATCCAGATAGGGAACCGGCAACGGAGAGTCGGACAGGGGCGTGGCTGACTTGGCAGCAGCATCTGCCAAGTCATTGCCCCTGATCCCGACATGACCGGGCACCCAACAGAAGAGAATCGTGGTGGTGGCTGCCAGACGATGGAGCTGCTGGCGGATCTTGGAGAGAACAGGGTGAGGCCGATGCCTCACCGAGATCAAAGCCTGTAGCGAGCTAAGCGAGTCGGTGTAAAGCACACACCGACGATGATGCTTAGTCGCTACGTGGTCCAAGGCGAGACTGATAGCGTGCAACTCTGCAGTGAAGATGGAACACTGCAGTGGGATCTGGTCTGCAATGATTACATCACAGCAGACCATGGCTGATCCCACTGAAGTGCCGGACTTCGAGCCATCTGTAAAGACAGGCAAGAAGTCTGGGTGCTCAGCACGATGGCTGGCAAAGAGTTGCCGGTACACACAGTCGGGTGTAAAGGCCTTCCCGGTCCTGCACAGGGAAAAATCGCAGGAAGGGGAAACAGCGAGCCAAGGTGGAAGTGGCTCAGCTGTCGACTGTGCAACGCTATCGAGACTGGTGTTGATGTCTCTGAGGTAGCCTCGGACACGCAAACCAAAAGGACGAATGGCAGTCGGCCGATTATTGTAAAGCATTTCCCACTTCGGACTGAAAACGCAGTCCCAAGTGGGATGGCCAGGCAGGGATCGCAATTTAGACGCATATTGTAGGGACAACTGCTGACGGCGAAGAGATAAAGAAGGTTCATCGGTCGCAACGTAAAGACTCTGGACCGGTGAGGTGCGGAAGGCTCCCGTGCAAACACGGAGAGCCTGATGATGGAGGGGGTCCAGCACCTTCACCACCGAATCCCGGGCCGAGTCGTACACCTGGGATCCGTAGTCCAGTTTCGATTGGACAAGTGCACGGTACAGGCGGAGCAAAGAACATCGGTCCGCCCCCCAAGAGAGGGAGGAGAGGACCTTGACGATGTTCAATGCCCGCGTGCACTTGGACCTGAGATGACGTATGTGTGGTAAAAAGGTCAATTTCCGATCGAATATGAGACCGAGAAACTTGGTCTCCGCCACAACTGGAATGATGTTACCCCCGAGCCGCAGCTCGGGATCCAGATGAAGATTACGCTTGTGGCAAAAGTGCACACAAGCGGTCTTCTGTGGGGAGAACCGAAACCCGTTTGCCGTCACCCAAACCGAAAGATTGTTCAGGGCAATTTGCAGTTGTCTTTCAATGACCCTCATGCTGGAAGAAGAGCAAAAGATGCTAAAGTCATCAACATAGAGGGCATTGTTTACGGATGGAGGAAGTTGTCTAGTTATGGAATTAATCTTGACAGCGAAAAGCGTAACACTCAGAACGCAGCCTTGTGGCACCCCCTGTTCTTGGGGGTACGGCCGCGACAGAGTGTTACCGACACGGACACGAAAAGAGCGTGTCGATAAGAAGTTGGAGATGAAGATCGGCATGTGACCTCTCAAGCCGAAGCTGTGGAGGTCACGAAGAATGCCGAATCTCCAAGCCGTGTCGTACGCTTTTTCGATGTCGAAGAAAATTGACACCAGGTGCTCTCTACGTAAAAAAGAATTCCTGATAGCCGATTCGAGGCGTATCAGGTGGTCAAGAGTTGACCGTTGCCTGCGAAAGCCACACTGGGTGTTGGAAAGAAGGTTGTGGTGTTCTAAATACCAGATGAGTCTGGCATTTACCATTCTTTCCAACACCTTGCACACGCAGCTCGTCAATGCGATGGGACGATAATTAGAAGGAATCTTGGGATCTTTCCCTGGCTTGGGGAAGGCCAAGACGATGGCCTCCCGCCAGGAGTCCGGAAACTGCTCCTCGAGAAAAATGCGATTGAAGAGATGGAGCAGCCGATCCTTACTCGATGGTGAAAGATGTTGGAGCATGGCATAATGGACATTGTCCGGCCCTACAGCAGAGGCACGAGAAGAGTGCAGAGCAAGGCGAAGCTCCTCCGCTGTGAATGGCCTGTTGTAAGGCTCCAGGCCATTCGAGTGGAAAGACAGCGGAGAGCGTTCCGCCCTGCCCTTCTGGGCCAGAAACTCGGGGGAGTAAGAAGAAGAAGAAGAGATGGAGGAGAACGACTCCCCCAGAGTATCGGCAATTGCTTTGGGATCAGCAATTGCCTGTCCATTGTGCTCCAGGATCGATAACGAGTGGGACGTGTAGTTCCCACTCATCTTCCGGACTTTATCCCACACGACCTTAGAACTAGTCGTGCGGGTGATGGATGACGTATACTTGATCCAAGATTCCTTCTGGCTCTGGCGTCGGACGAAACGTGCTTTCGCCCTGGCGCGTTTGAAATTTTCCAGGTTGGGGGACGTCGGATATCTCCGAAACACCCCCCAAGCCTTGTTCTGAGCCTTACGAGCTGCGGTGCATTCTGGATTCCACCACGGTTTCGGAAAGCGAGGAAACCGTGTAGAAGTTTGAGGAATCGTTGATGCAGCTGCATCTACGATACAGTCCGTTATCTCCGCTACTGCCACATTGATTGGCTCCTGGCTGACAGAGTGGTCGTCGAGCTCAGAGAGCAGCTCGAAACCACCCCAGTCAGCCCGATCGAGCCTCCACCGCGAGACGCGTGAAGGACTGCAAGGCCCCCCCACGCGAGATGGTGCACACCACGGGGAGGTGATCGCTTCCATAAGGGTTGTCCTCGACCTCCCATGTAAAGAGTGGAAGGATCGAGGAGGAGCAGATGGTGAGATCAATGGCAGTGAAAGAGCGGGTTGGGGAGTGAAAGTAAGTACTGACACCGGTGTTCAACAGGGAGAGAGAAGGATCCAGGAGCCACTGCTCCAGGACCCCGCCCCTCCCGTTGGTGTCAGCACTGCCCCAAAGTGGACTGTGTCCGTTGAGGTCCCCCATAATGAGGAAGGGGGACGGCAGCTGCGAGACGAGATCATCAAGGTCTTCCTGGAAGACGATGCTCCCAGGTGGAAGATATACAGAGCAGACAGTCAGCGAGAACCCCACGAAGAGACGGATGGCTACCGCCTCTAAGTTGGTAGTGAGGGGTACGACCTGGAATGGAGAATGGTTGCTCACGAGGATGGCGACACCCCCGCGAGCTGGACCATCTCCATCCCGGTCCCGGCGAACTAGTGAAAAGTGCCGGATCGTGGGATCTGTGACTGGCTGCAAGTATGTCTCCTGCAGGCACACACAGATGGGCTGGTGTGCCTGAAGGAGGGCCTTGATGTCGTCAAGATTCCTCTGGAATCCACGACAATTCCATTGTAGGGGTGTGGCCATCTCAGGACTTAGAAGAGTGGGCGGACGACGAATTCCTATTCAACTTCACCGCCGCAGAGGACGGTTTAGTGAATAGGGGGCGGTCGGTATCCATGTCCTCGGAATCGTCCGAGGGACATGGATCGGTGACCGCTCTTTGTGGCGCTGTTATTTTCTTTTTCGGCCCCGGTGGGGGCCCCTTCGGTTTTGAAGGTCTTGCTGTCTGAGGACGGGGAGGAGGAGGCCTTCCGGTGGAGGTGGAAGGCTGTGTTGCAGGAATGGAAACCGGGGTTGATGTCGAAGTCGACACCACCCTCGGTCTCGCCTGCGTGAGGAGGTACTTCGCAGCTGGCGAGAAAGACTCAGTAGGTGGTACACTGATGTCGGTCTGCACCGCAACCGAAGTCATTGGAACGATGGACTTTCCAATGACTGCACTGGCATAGGAAACCTTGCCAGGTGGGGCGGGCGGTGCAGCAAGCTTTCTCGCTTCAGCATACGAGATGTTGTTGATTACTTTGAGGCGTTGCACCTCCTTTTCCTCCTTCCACTTCGGACAGTCGCGGGAGTACGCCAGATGTTCGCCACTACAGTTAACACAGCATGCCTTTTCTGCTGTGCAGTCAGGATCGAGATGATCCTTACTGCCACAGCGAGCACAGGTGGGCTTGCCCCTGCATGCTGTGCGGGCATGACCGTATATCTGACACTGAAAACAGCGCAGAGGGTTTGGGATATACGGCCGAACCTCACAATGTAAATAACCTGCCTTGATGTAAGAAGGCAGGCGTGGCGTATTGAATGTCACAATCAACACCCGGGTGGGTGTTAATTTCCCATCACGGCGTGTCGAAACCCGGTGGACCGCTGTTACTCCTTGAGGTGTGAGCTCCGAGAGGATTTCCTCCTCAGTGACTTTGAGGAGGCCCCACTCGGTGATCACACCCCGAGAGGAATTCAAAGTTTTATGGGGAGTGACTTCGACAGCCACCCCACCAATTTCTTTGACTTTCAGGAGCAGTTCCGAGTGTTTGGAACAAGCGGTCTCAACTTGTAATTCACCAGATCGTAGGCGCTTAACGGATTTCGGTTCTCCCGCAAGACCTTTCAAACCTTTGTTAACGAAAAAAGGGGACATGTCCCCAAGTACCTGATCACCCGTGGAGTGGATGATCAGGAACTTTGGGAACGAAGACACAGACACAGAAGACGACGGCAGAGATAACAGTGACAACGAGGAAGATGGAGGCTCATGTCGAGCCCTCTTGTTGGCGGCGATCGCATTAATTTCATCATTCTCTCTCATGGTTGTTTATGTGTGGTTCAGTGCCCGCTGTCCCCACCCTCCACGGAGCCCAACAATGGGACGCCCAGTCGGGCGCCAGGGCTACGCAGGCACTATACCCACACAGACGGTGAGCCAAGCCCTCACAAATAAATAGAAGGAAAATAAAAAGTGAAATGTGCAGAACAAAAACGTTCTACACAAAAGAAACAAAGCTTAAAATAACAAAATTGTGAATGGCCAACCTGGCCTCACAAAGAAAAGATAACGACAAAAGGAAAATAAGTTGTGAGGAAACTTGTAAACCTGTACCCGGACCGTGGGCAAGGTTACTCACCGCTCCGCACGGTTGACCCTAGCAGGACCTGCCCACCAGCCGATTGCTCCTGGGGGGGCCACCCCAGGAGCTCCCGTTTACCGGAAGCAGAGGCCAAAGCAGTGTATAGCAGAGGCCCCGGAATCCGCTGCCCAGCCCCGCGACGGACAGGCTCCCCAATGGCAAGACGGCCAATGGGGACCACGCCAGTCATGAGCTGAGGAGAGAAGACGGCGACCTCCGAGCAACTACCAGGATCCTCCTTTCCTGGGACACGGGTCTCCGCGCACGGCAAACACGCAGGCGAGCGTTTAGGACCCTGCGAAGGTAACCGAGCCAGCGGGAACCTTCACAGGGTGGTCCCCCTCACCACGTACAGGCGCTCACACCGAGGGGGATAAAAGACTTTGACTGGTTAAACCAGTAATCGGATAATCAAGGTTTATAATCAATGTGCCTCGAAGAAGATTTTCTGGCTATCCTCGTGACTAAGAGTTTATAATAAGTTAACATTATAGTCATAATTCAGCATAATATGAAAAGATATTTCTTATGATTCAGATGTTGAAAACGAAGATTTTACATCAGACTTGCTGAGCAGAGAGTATGGAGAGAAGTTGGATATCACGACAATAATTTACAACCCACATGAAAGTCTGTTGAATACAAAACGAAAATTTGACAGTTTCTAGACATTTCGCATGTAGAGTAACTTTGCTACGTCATAAAATATATATAAATATCCGTATTCTTTCGTAAACAAAACTCTATTTGAAGTTACATTTTGAAACCTAGAATCGCCGATCAGAACGGTCAGCCTCGACCATAGAGACTACAATATTGAACAGCAAGAATACCATGTTAAACATTTTCATCTTCGTTAATTCAAAAAGTTTAGAATTAATAAGTTACGTTGAACTACACTAAAATGCATTTTGTATTTTTAGCAGCTACGATAATAATGGGATCAAATTTGGTGCAAATATGAACGGTATTCGCAGAACGAGCTATTGGAGTAGTTTATCTTGAAGGGCACTTTTTTTGCACAAAATGTGCTAATTGGCCAGGTCAATCAGTCTTCGCGCCCTGCAGAATGAGACCAATTAGTTTTTAATCATTAGGATGTGCTGGGCACACCCCGTGACATATGCATATTACGAAGCCCAAGATCGGATCTAGGGGGCCCATGGTTCTCTCTTTTCACAATGCTACTAAGGGTAATAGAAGAAGAAAAAATATATAAAGCTTATTTATATTTCATGCATTTTTCAAGAAATATTTAAACACCTGTAAAACGGGTAGCGAAATGTTTTACGGCATTAAAGAACTTCTCTCAGCTTTAGTGTCGGGATTAACTTTTCCCTTCACAATGGGAGATGATCTTTTATTTGTCTTGGCTTTCTTCCTTGTTCAATGGATTAGGTTGTTTTACCTCTGAGGGGAACTTTTTGGTACACAGTGGGCTAAAAGAGCAGATCACGAGGGCTCAGAGAAGGTTAGGGGAAATGGACTCACTGGATAGCTGTTAGTAGACAGATGGCAGCCTCCCGTGAAGGCCATTCAACGTGTTCTGCAACGTGCACAGGATATAATATTTCTTATTCACGTATCACTTTAGTCTTTTGATACATTAGTCAAACGCAAAACTAAAATTATCAAATAGCAACAAAATATGACCATTATAAATGTTCAACTATTAATACGTTGTTAAATTTCATTATTAATAAAATAACAAGCGATGGTATAATATGAATTCAACAGATTGGAAAATGTTTCTTTTCATGTAAATTTGAATCATTCTTCTGTACAGACGACGTTTTTACAGTGTCTACACACGAATTGCTTTTGTAGTAAGTGGAATCGTCTATGCGTGCATAGATAGCCCTTCTGTCTGAAAGACTTGCTACAAAAATAAAAAGGAAATGGTCGTTCTCCCGTGTGGATACGAAGATGCTCTTCAAGATGATTCTTCAGTTTGAAATTCTCCAGAGAAAGGACGATCTCCAGAGTGGATGAGCATATGACGTTTTCTTGTGGTTGGTGAGAAACTGTAATGATGTAAACCTGCACTAGCAGATGTCGTACTCATAAACTGTTTCATCTGCGTTAGAGAAAAGAAACGTTAAATTCAATCAGCAGTATTTATGTTATTATCTTTTTTCTTCTCTGTAAGGGTGAGCCACTGGGTATCGGAATTAGAGAGCATTTCCTTCATTAGTACACAATTTTACAAAGTACAATGAGTTAAATCTATAATTGAAACTTGACCAAATATTAATTAGAATTAAATGTTTATTTATAAAGTACGAGTTAAGAATAGTATAAATAATTTTAATTTATTTGTATATTTAATTATCTTTTATACAATAGTTGAAACCTACAGGTACTATATAGAAAAATGGAGACATTTCCATGTTATCTCGATAGAAATTCACATTCAGAGCACAATAACTTATTCACTATCATTCTTAATGAAATATAATGTCTAAAGATAAATTAAAGATCTGAATTAAATCCATCTTAATCTCGCATTTTAGGCAATGTTTTTTCAGGATTCGAAAAGTTATGAAATCTGGAATATTTCGCATAGAACAAAAAATTGACCCTAAATTTAATGAAAACGTTAAAATAGGTGAAGAGATCATAGTTCCCTCTAGTAGAGTACCGGATATATAGACACGGTATCCCACTAGAGTATTTTAACCATAAGGAACCATTTGAATCTTCAATTTATCAGTGTGACGAATCCTTTCACAATTCCCAGTTGATTGCAGTATTAAAAACATTTAATGCAATTTTGAAATCAGCATAAAAATGTTTTACAGTAAATGATAAAGGTTATATATATATTTTAATCACTTAGTTAGAAGTCGCTAAGAATGAAAAAAACATGTAAAAGCAATGTATTCAAGACTTTTTGCCGCCAATGTAACTACTACTATATTACAGTGAAAATTACAACTTATTTTATGTGTGGTGATGGCGAAAAAATAAAATACTTTAATGCGGTCTCTTGCCACAGAACCCTTACAAGAGACTTTCGATTTAATACCCCAGAAAAAGTCGTTATTTTTAAAACACCATGCACCTGTGCTTATGGCAAGGTGATAGGGTATTCCCATATATTAAAAAGAACCGCAATCAAACGTTTCAAAATCATTATAGACCCGTCCTTTATTTTAATGATCACTTTGCAAATTTTACCTATATTATATTATTTTTGCTCTTCATTTGTAAGTTTTTTTTTATTGCGTTACGTATATTTGCCAAATCCTGAAGAGAAAGACAATGGAAAACTAATTTTTTGCGGTGAAATTGAGCCAAGGGCAATTCGATCCTTAGCCACACACGGTAAACCACTCGGCGACCGGGACACACCCTTTGAGTATATCACGTTAAAAAAGCGTAATGAAAGTTCTTGGAATCATTTATGTGTTCGTGGTGTAGATGAGTCATAAATGATATGATCTTTATTGACTCAAATTGTTTTGCTTCAAGCTTTTAGAACGTAATGCTCTTACTGTCGTGCACGCATCTTTCTAAATGCGCGTCCCCCATTGTTCTGTAATCTCCACTTTGTAGAAACGGACCGCCAGGTTGTTTACCCCCTTCTTCTAAATTTTTTGCATTATTGCGCTGAACGATTGCTATGTGGAAGCGTCAGGAGAGGTTCCGTATGTGCAATAGCGCCGAACTGCTTCAGATAGTCCCTAGTGCTGTAGTGGCCTGTGACACCTGATTGTCTGATTCAACCAAAGCAACCAATAGTCGAAGAACCTGTTACTTAGCGAATATCTTCATTTGACACTAACATGATCGAGAACTCCTTATACCGATAAATAGATTTTCAAAATTGAAAATTCTTTTCGAAATCGCACTTCTTGAATATTTCATAAGATTTAATTGCGCCCTCTGATTGTGGGTAGCAACCCAGAGAGGGTGGGAAAACGCATTTTTTCCCTTTTTTGAGAGATTATTGAATATTTCATTTCAAGTTGCATAGGTATTGAAAACACATCATGATTCTCAGGTTTTAATACCTCCAAAGACTTTAATTTGTATCGTTAGGGAGCACAAAATATACAAAATCTAAATTTTGAAAAGCTATTGCAAACAATATATTTATACTATAGCCGTCCCGTGGCCGAGTGGTTAGCGCGCTTGGCTACTGATCTAAGGGACCTGGGTTCGAGCCCCGGATTAAGGCATGGATGTGTGTGTTGTTTTTCTGCTGAGATCCTGCCATCCTCACAGACCTTCTACTATGGCATATAAACTGACAGGCTCCTGTCAGACCTCTGTGGCAAGCAGCTGCTTGAGGGGGTATTTATTTTTATTATTATATTTATACTACAAATTATAATGACACAGTGTGTAGATAAAGAACAGATACCAAGATTACAGAAATATAATTTAGATTCATATAAGTTTCAGTTAAAAGTATTGTTTGAAATACGAGCTATATTTTATTTAAAAAAATTGATATTTAATTTTTAAAAATTCCTGTAATATTTCAATACAGCATAAATAAGTATTAAATTATTTTTTGTACATAGACTTATTTGCCCCTTCACCATTGGAGATGAGAAAATGCAAATTTTTCACCTTAGGATAAATGAGAAATACTTTTTGCATAGTTTAGGGCTAACAATTTATTAGTATTTGCATTTTCGAATCAGTCATTCTTGCGAATTGCTGCTGCTAAATAGTGTAAAATTCGGAAAACGAAAAAGATTATTGTCTCTGAAAGCAAGCATTCCATATACGTAAGAGGAGATACGCTATTCTAGTTATTCTTGAATCTTGTTTTGTCTGTCGAACCAAGGGGCGGGGGTGGCTCAGTCGGTAGCGCGCCAGGCTCGTAATCTACAGTTCCCAGGTTCAAGTCCAAGCTGGGTCAGCGTTGAGACTTATCTCCGCAAAACTCCCCGCGCCTCCAGGTCAGTAGGGGACACCGATGGGCTTGGAAAGACCGCCGTCCGTCGGATGTGACGTTAAACCGTCGCCCATTATTCAGGAGAGCCATACCCTGTGCACGTTAAAGAACACACTGGATGGCCTTGAGGGAGACTACCATCTGTATCTCAACAGCTGTTTGAGTGGGTCCCCTCCCCCAATCTTCTCTGAGCCTTCTGGGTCCTTCTGACCTGGCCATTTAACCCAAAGTGTGCAAAAAACTGCCGCTCAGAGGTAAAACAACCCAACCCAACTGTCGAAACAAAAGTGTGAATCAAGCATTCGGTCAGTGCCCTCAAGAAAACTGTATTGCTCAATGCGATTCTTTTGTTGACTCAATGTGAAAACGAAATTCATTCCTATTTTTTGCCATTATGATGAGTGCCATTTTTGTTATGTCTTAAACGTTAGGGCGCATTTGACTGATACTCTAGGAATAAAATCAGGCCTTGATCGAAAAATAAAAAAATTATAAAGGATATTGGGGGAGTCAAGGGGACAAGACAGTTGTCTGTTTGAAAACGAGATTCATATATTCGCCAGAGGAGATATACGTTCTTAGTTTTTTTACTTTGAAAAAGTTACAGAGGGAATCATCAAATTTTAATTGACTCCTGTGAAACCTCTGTGGTAAGCAGCTGCTTGACAAGTGATTATTTATGCAATGTATTATGGGAATTGATATCTGTGTAGTTTGGATTTTTGTTTTTTAACTGTGGTACATTTCTTATCAGTTTTTCTTGCAGTGTATTCAAATCTGACGAATTTCTTCATTAAATATCCCTTGATTTTTATTTCAACGTTTT